>JAYESA010000007.1:25126692-25224493 GCA_036927795.1 Iris macrosiphon | reverse complement strand
GCTTGCTATTGTTGAGCCGCACCTCAAGCACCTTTTCGCCAGCTCCGTCACGAAGACGATGCAGAGGACGATGAAGAAGAAGAAACAGCATGCGGGGGGCTGTGCGCGGTGGAGACACGCGCACTTGCGGGGGGCTGCGGCAACAATAGCAGAAGCGAAGGCAAGCGTGTGTGCCTACGCCTCGCCACCGTCCCGGCGCGCGCCTCCTCCTCCTCCTCCCCCTGCCTCCTCCTCCTTCTCCACCCCCCCCCCCCCCCCCCCCCCCCCCCCCCACCTCTTCCAACCTCTACGCAACCCTGCCCTCGTGTCACCTCGCGTAGCTCTCCCCTCCGGACTGTCAAAATTTTGACAGTTCTAAAATATCAACATATTTTTTTAGGACTGTCAAAATTTTGACAGTCTTACCAATTGTTAGGACTATCAAAATTTTGACAGTCCTTCCAATTGGTAGTACTGTCAAAATTTTGATAGTACTTTCAATTGGCAGGACTGTCAAAATTTTGACAGTCCTGATTATAAAAAAAATCAATTGGTAGTGGACAGTCCGATGAATAATTTTTTGGGAGTAAAAAATTTGTAATAATAAATGGTGAAAATGTAGACTGTCCTGAGTCATTTTCGTAGTGCAACTGTCAAAAGCCAAAAAGAACAAACAAACAGGCGACTACAGAAGCTTTAGAAGAAAATAGGCTAATCCTCTTACTTTCATTTTAATCCATGTAATCGCTTGTTGCAGGTATTTGCTGATAGTAAAAAGAGCTTGGAATCACCACCAAAGGATGATAGGCAACGTGTTCTATACAATTATGAGAAGCTCTAGAATATCCACCTCCTTCATGGGAATATATACGGATACATCAAAGGAAAGAATATCAGATTATGAGCAAACAGAGCCGGCCCGACCGTCTTGGCCCACAGATCCGGATGGCCCAAATTTGTTTAACCTACAATAGTAGCTTTAGAAAAAATTAAATATTATATGTATGATGCTATTAATACTATTATAGTAGCACTGAAAAAAAAATTAAATACTATTAATACTATATGCATGCTGTATTTTCAAAGCTAGCTTAATAATCAACGACGTGATCTTTGCTGGTTGTAACCGAATCCAGACCGATCTAGCTATAATCATCAGCATTAATGTTATACACTTGTACTTATTATCCATTTTAAGCGAGAGATCATTGTCACATATCTGTACCGTTGAAACCATGGTCGTTTCTGAGCATGCACAATTTGTGCGATCGCACGAGGCAAAAAAATCGGAAGACCACAATTTTTTTAACCTTCGAATATATTAGTAATGCGAAATCTCTACTATTGAATTTAAGATTTTCTGTTTTTTAGAAACTGCAATAATATGATCCTTAGAATGTCATGAAAAAAAAAAAAAAAAAAAAATCCTTTTAAGAGTGGTTAAAAAAAGAGAAAATTTTAGTTGCACCACACTTTATTTATCATAATTCAAACTGCACCCAATTGCTTTACCAGAATGTACAATCTTTCCCACTTCTGTTAGTTTTTGACCGAAATACTCCTTCCTTTTTCCAGACTGAGGAGGGGAGGGAGGGCTGGTAATAATGGTGATTTGTTGGGGATATTTCAGTCAAATACGATCGAATGCTTGTTTTTGACGGAAGTGGGGATATTGTATATTATGGTAAAGCAGTGGGATGCACTTAAGTTATAATGATAAATAAAGTAGGATATAACTCAAATTTTTCCTAAATTTTTTTTTTTTTCTATTTTTTTTAGTATTTGTCCGTGATCCTTATAATGTCAGAAACGTTCATGTTAAAACATTGGAAACAACAGGTCATCAGTAGTCATGCAAATTTTCAGAAGAAGATACTATAATTGGAACATTACATTCATACATAAAACAACTGTGGGAAACTTCATTCAGATTAATTAGTACATCACAACCTCAACTAGGGGAAACTTATAGATGGTGAGAGGGATATGAATACTAATTGAGACTCTTGGAGGCACATATATATATATATATATATATATATATATATATATATATATATATATATATATATATATTGACACAAAAATCTTCAAAATATCTATCGTGGCTTTGCCTGGATGAAGAATGCTTGCTCCATGCTCTAACGTTGTCGATCGACCGACGTGGTTAATTGCTCCGATGTGATGAGCCCAATGAAAACGCCTTCTCTAATATCTTCCTGTATTTTATTCCACATGCATTGCATGCAGACTGCATTTGAGGTTTACGTGATATTAGAATCAAACACAAGACAATTAAGTGTGCGCATGCAATAATGATCAATTGTATCATTGTTTTCTAAAGATATCATACATAATAACGTACGTTTATCAATTTAATTTAGGACTAATTAGAGTTTAGATCCGGTATTTTGTATCAGCTTAGAGTTTAAGTCATGACTTATTCAATTACAAAGTTTAGATCAAGAATTTTTATTATTTGTTTCATTTTTTCCATTATATCTTTCTTTCCATGTGACATGAAACCTTTTTATAAAGACTAGGAATGATATAATAGAAAAAAAATAAAATAAAATAAAAAATAAAAATTTAAAATTCAGGGTCTTAAAATTTTTAATTGGACATGTAATAACTTAAACTCTAAGATGGTATAAAATTCAGGATCTAAATTCTAATTAGCCCTTTAATTTAAGATGTTGTAATAACTTTGAGAAACAACCTAAAGGTTTCTATGTTTTCAAGTAGACCAAAATCCTTGTTCATAACAAAAAATTTGCCTTTCATGATAGGATCCAGAAGCTAATTGTTCAAAGGAGTAAACATATCTACATACCCTTAATAATCGAATGATTTAATTAACCGACTAGACGTGTCAATCAGTTTGTTATTTCGGTTAAAAATCAATAGTTATTTTAGCTAAAATATGGATATAAAATAAGAATTTATTAGGGGGCTTAAGAAGTAAAGACATTCAAATTTAGTTCAATATGAATCATATAACACAAAGTTTGGAGTTCACTTCAATTGTGCTAAATAATCTAAATACATTCACAAATGTCATTTGATGTATTAACCTATACATAATATTTGAAAAATCTTTAACAATTTAGAAATCGTGACAAATTTTTTTAGTTTAAATATTAATTACTAACCCCTATATAGGTATATCTGTTCTTTTATTCCCATGTGTATATCGAAACTATGTGCAGATTCAGAAACTAAAGTGGGATGGACTATAGCGGATTCGGATGAACAGAGACGGATTAGCCTATATTAAAAAAATCAAAAAAAAAACATGAAAAAAAAGAGTAAAATTTATTTTTTTAGGGGTGGGTTGGAGCGTACCCCACCACTATGCTGGATCCGTCCTTGATCGAAACTGTTAATCCAAATATATATATATCTAACCCATTAGCCCATATTGTATGTAATAAAGCCATTATTCATATTCACAATGACAAATTTTTTTTTACATACAATAAATCAGTCGGTCGGTTAAATAAAGAGAAATCAAATTCGTAACCGAGTGAAGAATTATTTAGAAACCATAATTGAACCATCTTAGTTTTTTAGACTAAACCGAACCGACCACCACTTTATTCTTCTGGTTAACCAAAATTTAGGCTAATTTTGAACACATAGAATGGCGTTGAGGGACATGATCGGCATTGCAACTTAGAAGGTGAGGTTGTTATACTGACCTTTTGTATTATTGTGAGTTCCAATACTAAGATAATATTTCACTTAAGAGAACATAAAGGGATTTGTATCTCTATTTTCTTTCTTACTTTTTAAGTAATTTATATGATTTAGGGGGCTCACATAAATTTTTTATGCTTTATTTAGGACAATTTCGTCGATTTGTTTCATTGTTGAGATGGCCGAGTTGGTCTAAGGCGCCAGATTAAGGTTCTGGTCCGAAAGGGCGTGGGTTCAAATCCCACTCTCAACAGAAGTTATATTCATTCTTTTTGCTAAGAATGATTCTTTTTGCTAAGAATGATTTTTGAGGACCAAAAAAAATAAAAAAAAAAATCACTTTTTTCTTCTTCTCCGATCATCCACCGCCCTCAGAGGGTCCCGCCCTACCTGCCACCTCCAGAAAGATTAATTATAGACCTTTTGGTTCACTGCAATAAAATCGTAACCGTAGTAGAATCGAATAAATTTTTTTAATATATTTTTATACTTATCTAATTGCGTAATTATAGTAATTAATTAGTTACTATACCAAACTGGCCCTTAGTTTGTATACTTATGTAATTACGTAATTATAGTAATTGATTAGTTATTAATGGATAACTAGTTAATAAAATATTTATTAATAATTGTTTAAATTGTTATGTAAAATATTTATTAATAATTGTTACATGATTTTTTTTAATTGTTATATAAATTAATTATAATTTATTATTATTATAATATACTCTTTTATTTTTTTTTATATATCTCAACCAAATACTTTTGTCTAATTTTTTAGTTTTCACTTTTTCAACCAAACACATTTATCCACTACCAGAGGACAAGAAAGTGAAAGGATTATAACATAAGATTCATTATTGAAAGTGTACATCAATTTTGTTTTGTTTTTACTTATGGTTTACCAAACAAATCATAATAAAAAGTAAAAAAAGATTTGATGAGGAGTTCCACCCAAAACGTTTCTTACCCAAAAAGTTTCTTACTATTCTTTGGTTTATTGGTTTAATGTGCCTCAAAAATAAATGTAATTCTCTATAACATAGTCTCATCTTGATCTTCTTATTTGGACTTTATTTTATACCCCCATGAAAATTTTATGGTGCTACTTTAAACTATATGGTAGCAATTGGGGTCCACCAGTCTCATAATTTTTTTAGTTACTAATATAAAATGACTAAATTTTAACTTGATACTCTCAACTATTAATTTTTTCAATTTGATATCCTAAATTTAATATTAGACAACTTAATATCTGAATTATAATTGTACAATATAATACTCTAACAGTATTAACGAAAAATCTTCAACGACAAAAGTATCCCCCTCATTCGTCGTCACTTCAAATACCTCCACAAGGAAGGATAATTTGGTCAAAAAATTATTATTTATTTTTGTTGAAACAAAAAAATTAATCTCTGATTAACATCATGTATCGACTTACAAATATTTAATAGTTAAAGGTAGTTATCGGTATGATATTGAAGATTAGAATATTTAATTAAAAAACTTGAATAATTGAGAGTTTAAAGTTGAATTTATGCCATATAAAATTGATATGTAATATTTTTTTAATTATCCTTAAGATATGTCATATAATCCAAGAAAAAGAAGACTTGATTCAATACTATAGCAAGTTTATGTTATAGACTTTTCGTCCCCACAGAATTGAATGTCTCTCTCTACCATGTTCTTGATTGTATGAGCTTAAACACTATAATCAAGGCATAAGAACACTTATATGAAACTACTAACAAATCTAGAAAGATAGGAACGACATTTTGATGGACATCTACAAGAACTTGCAAACACCATTGGGGAAGTATGTACAAAGTAAGCTTTAAGAATATATGAATAAGAAACGATGGTTAATTCGACTCGGATCGAATCTGACAAAAAAATTTCATCCAGTTTAATCTAAACCAAATTTTTTTTAAAAACGACGATTTTTTTTTTTGAACCAAAATTTAATTGGTAAATCGATCGCACCGGTTCACAATTGACCGGACCATTTATTTTTTAAAATACTCAAAAAATTTTATCATTTGAGATTTGGACTATTTGGTACTTGATTTGATTTTGAGAGACCTTATAGTTATAAAACCAAACCCAACCAAACCATACTAAGAACCAAATCAAACCAAAAAGCAAATGTGGATATCTTATATGATTTGGTTATCGTAATGGGTCTATTTGAACCTCGGTTGAACCCGGTTGAACTCCGGTCCAACCTATATCAATTTTTTTTGGCTCAATCTTCGGTCCGATTTTTAAAACATTGAAACTAGGGATATGTTTTGGGGAGTTTTGGAAAGCAAGACCTAGATAAAACCTAATCGAAGCCTTCAAGATTATGACATTTTTATGAGCTTTGTAATTTTCTCACTAGTTAGTTTGAGAAAATTACAAAGCTCATAAAAATGTCATAATCTTGAAGGCTTCGATTAGGTTTAAGTTAATTTTCTTCGAAAGGTAGACGATGAGGGTAATATGGACTTAGTACCATTAAGTCCAGGTTTAAGTTAATTTTTCACTGACGAAGTTGAATGGAGATTCATAATTGTATTTCTTTTTTCCTATGCATTTAAGGTTTTTTTTTTTTTTTTAAGTAATTCATAAGATTTATGAGATTTGTCAAAAAATAGAGTAGGTTTAAGGGACTTATATAGAAAAAACCTTTATTTAAATTAAAAAAAAGAAAACACTCTCCAAATTGTTCCTACCGAAATTTTAAGGTTTTGTATTTCTAGGAATTTATTATTTATTTCATTTTCATGAAAAATGAATTCAACATTTTCATACCCATGTTTGGTTATATTAGGTTGGAAATATGAAAACTGAATATTAATTTATTTAGTTTTTCATAAATACCCTTTCATGCTTTTATTATATAAATTTACGTGTTTGAAATAGAAGTTAAAATTTTGAAAGCAAAATGAGGATGTTATTGTCCAAACAAAATATTCAAACAACATTCATAGAAAAATAAAACTATTTTCAAGGAGTACATTCAACCATGGGAATATGAAGTTCCTCCTATTCCCTTTTATTTTCAATACTACACATACCAAACAAGGATAATTAAGAAATCAAAAATCTATTTTCAACCCTCAAAATCTTGAATCAAATGGCACCTAATAGGAATTTGCTGAAACGTGTCATTCATTTGGGATATGAAATGTACATTTTCAAAAGGTTTACTACTCGAGTGTTGCTAAACGTGTGTTTGAGTAAATGCTCATCACTAAACTACAATCGAAATTAAACAATAAGTCCTTGACGAAGTTTACTAATGAACTATAGTAACTAAAGTGGATTCTTTTAGCTGGTTTATGAGCCTTCTACGTGTTATTTTTTTTTTCCATAAAAAAAAAAAAAACCTAAATTACCGACTTAGTGACTTGCAAGTTTGTCGCTAGCCAACAGCTCTTTAGCAAATCAAATCACGATGAATGAAAATAAAACACTATTATATTATTACAGAAACAGAAAGTAAATGTTATATATTTACGTTTTTCTATGGCAAGTTATATAATTTAGGTTAACAAAATCAAAATAAGTAAAATATAGAAATTCTAATTGTCAAAAAAGTTTTTATAGTATTTTTGAATCTTCAAGACGATTTATCAAAACTATTCTTAATTTATTACGTTTTATAAAAATAAAATTTATATTTAAAACTATTTTTGGTAACCCATTATAAAAATCCGTAGGCATTATAAAAACTTCATCTGCAATTACATTTCCCATTTCTCTAAAATATTAATAAAAAAAATTTGGAACAACTTAAACAGTTTCATCCATTTAATTGCCACTGCTGAATATATATATAATATCATTGCTATTATAATGTCAACCTCTTCGTAATTAGCCCACATAAAAAACTCAAACTAAATTTATATAAATGATAATTAATATCTATTACTCATTCTTCCTCCAAGATGACTAGACAACAGAATTAATTAAAATTGAGCTGAAGAATTTTAATCCATGTGAAGTGGAGAAAGAACAATAAAAAAGTCTATATATATATATATATATATATATATATATATATATATATATATATATATATATATATATATATTCGCATGTAATATATATATATATATATATATTCGCATCTATTTGTTGGTCCCTCAAAATTTTAATCCATGTAAAAGAGAGTCTCTCTCTCTCTCTCTCTCTCTCTCTATATATATATATATATATATATTTGTTGGTCCCTCAAATTTATGTGAAGTGGAGAAAGAACAATTTCTTTCTTGAAAAATCTATATATATATATATATATATATATATATATATATATATATTCGCGAACAATCTAAAATAGTAGAAGGAATTCCTTATAAAGAAGAGTCGATATCGACATGCATAGATCACATCAAGAATTAATAGTGATGCATATACATTTGGAGTGATAAGGAAAAAAGTACATATGAAGAAAATGTTCACACGCACCTTAGGGCCATTGGGGCCATTCCTCCATAGAGGAGTTTTGGTGAGTCCACAGAGGCAGCAAACCCTTAGGGGGTCATTGGGTGGGCGAAGGGAGAGGTTAACATTCAGGCCACTGTTCTCATAGTTGGAGTAACTTATGATTCTTACTAGCTCCTCCTCCTTCTTCTTGGAAGAAGAAGAAGATGAAAAATCAAGGGTGAAGTTGTCCATCTAGCTCTTTATTAAGTGATGAAAGTTTGTTACTATTGGCTAGCTATAGGAAATATGATTGTGGGTCATATATATTTATAGCTAGCTAACCAGCTGGGGAAGTTTTGTTGCTGCCAATTGTTCCTTTGATCATCTACCACATCTCTGGATTTGAGCCATCATCTATTTGTAATTAATTTCTTTTGCATGAAACAGTTGGAGAGAGAGAGAGAGAGAGAGAGAGATTGGTGTGTATTCATTCTCGTGATCAGGGAGATTAGTATTGTCATCTTAACAACAATTAGCAAAGGTCGGTTTGGTTAATTATTATACCTCTTCAACTTTTGCTATTTTTGTTAAACAATCAATTCATATACCTTTGTTCATCAGTGTTTGGGAAGTGAGAAAAAAAAAAGTGGAAGAAAAATTAAAAGTAATGGGGTTTGGGAACGGGGGAGAGAAAGTGGGAAAGGAAAAGAGGAAATTTTTTAGGTGAATCCCACTAAATTTTCTCTCTCTCAAAAGTGGAAGAAAAATGGAAAGAGATGAGAGAATTTTAGGATAATTTAC
Organism: Iris macrosiphon; assembly: GCA_036927795.1. Classification (NCBI taxonomy): domain Eukaryota; kingdom Viridiplantae; phylum Streptophyta; class Magnoliopsida; order Asparagales; family Iridaceae; genus Iris; species Iris macrosiphon. The sequence goes on along the minus strand of JAYESA010000007.1, from coordinate 25,215,592 downwards.
CCAACTACTACTCATATAAATTATGATATGAAAATACCAAGGATGAAATAGTAATTATATCTAAACTTTTCTTTCCTCTAATTTTTCTTCATCCAAATAAGGAAAAAAAAAATTTAATTTTACTTTCATTTTCTTCTCCTCTAATTTTTTTTCTTTTCAAATTTTTCTTTCTCTCACTTCAAAAGTTTGCAAACAAAGAATTAGAAACGAGCACTTGGTTGAATGGACCATTTCGTCCTTTTCCATTTTATCTCCTCCAAAGGATCAAATCCTTCCTTTTTGTAGGGTCGTGGTCACTGGTGGCGGAGAGAGCAACATTAGTGGGGTAGAGAGAAAACAAGAAGAATCTTATATTAAAATATACATTTTGAATTGTCACACGAATGCAAGGCTATTTTCTAGAGACCAGTCTCAATAAACCCTAATAGTAGTGTAGCTTCAGTTTGCGCAGAGTCTCCGTTTGATGAACAAACGAATATGAGGATCTGAGAAACAGGAGGAGATGGTTAGATTGTAACTATAAAAAATTAAGTTTCAAAATTTGCAACAATAGTGTTGTCCCTACTTTCCCTATATAGACTCTTATTCACTTAATTGTTTGGGTGTCAAACTCATATTCGATTGAAGACTTTTCGGGCCAGCTAATTTTGGCATAAATATTCTGAACTATATGAGGATCCTTGATTTTCAACTTAATACCATATATAGACTTTGTATTTTATCAAATATATTCGAGATTTATATCACTTGTTAGCAAATTATTATTAGTACTCGACCTCGTAGCTCAAGTCGTAGAGAGCTGAAACACAAGTCTCATGCATGGCAGACGATGTTCGAATATATTTATAACTAAGTAGTAAGAATTAATAATAAAATTAGAAAGACCGGATATATAAGCCTAGGTGGTTAAATATCTATATACTCCAGTTATCTCAAATAAAAAAAAGTAATTTGTAATATTTTGTATCCAAATGTAGAGGTATAAGCATGTAATTAGCCTCTCTAGTCAATGTTCAATGTGCAGTCAGAAGTAAATTCTGCTATATCAGCTCAGCAGTGCCTTCCCCAGCAAGGGGAAACTTCCTACTACCAACCGAAAAGAAATTAATGACGAAAATTTGAGAACTAGTAATGAAAATTCGGAAAATTTGATACAGAGCATCGAAATTATAATAAATCCTACTCAAAGCATAAAAATTTACAAATTTACAAATAAAACATCATAACATTCATCCGAAGGATATTTTACAAGGTTTTCGTTTGGTACCGTCTGCTTTCGTTATAGAAAAAAAATATAATAGTAGAAAACGCTCTTTGGAAATTGGAAGAACGTTTTCTCTAGAGAAAACGTCATTTCTATTATTATATATATATATATTTTTTCTCTCTCACTCGTTCTCTCTGAGCTTTTTCTCTCTCTCACTCACTCTCTGTGCTCTCTCTCTCTCTCTCTCTCTCTCTCTCTCTCTCTCTTCTTTAGCAAGCTCTCCTCCCCATCACTCTCAACAAAATTCTAACCCTAAAGTTTTCTTGATGATCTCGGCAAGATGAAGGCGGAGAAGAGAGAAGACGTCGAAATCGTGTCGACTCCGCATCTCGATCCAGTGAGCTTGTCCCTCGATTCGACGTCGGAGATCACCACCGCCAACGTCCCAACGACGCCGAACTCCTCCTCGATATCGTCGTCTTCCGACGACGCGGCGAAGCCGAAGGAGACCTCAGCGGAGGAGGGAGTGGATGCGGAGATCGAGAAGGGGACAAAACAGTGAGTACTACAGTTAGCCTAGCTAGGGAGATGGATTCCTCTGATGGAACCTCATTTGAAGAATTATGTTGCAGGACGAAGGAGTCGACGAAGAAGAAGGGGCAGAAGCGTCCACGGGAGCCGAGGGTCGCGTTCAGGACGAATCGGCAGCCAAGGGAGGGGCACGTGGGGGTGCTGTGGCCGTCGAGGAAGCAGTGTGAGAGAGAGAGAGAGAGAGAGAGAGAGAGAGAGAGAAGAGAGTGAGTGAGTGAGAGAGAGAGAGAGCAGAGAGATAGAGAGAAGGGTAGAGAAAAAGAACAGAGAGTGAGTGGGAGAGAGAGAGAGAGAGAGAGCACAAAGAGTAGAGAGAGAGAGCACAAATGAGAGAGAGAGAGAGAGAGCGAGGGTGTGAGAGAGAGAGATAAAATATAATATTAGAAAATAGCAGAGAGTGAGAGAGAGAGAGCACAGAGAGAGAGAGAGCGTGGGTGTGAGAGAGAAAAAAATATAATAATAGAAAACGTCCTTCCAAATGACATTTTCTATTATTATATATTTTTTTTCTGTAACGAAAGCAGACGACATCAAACGAAAAACTTGTAAAACATCCTTCGGATGGACGTTATGATACTTTATTTGTAAATTTGTAAATTTTTTTGCTTTGAATAAGATTTGTTATAATTTTGATATTCTCTATGAATTTTTTTGATGAAAATTATAAGTGCAAGTGTCTAGAATTTGGTGCCATACACGAGGTTTTATTATTACATCTGATAGCTATCCAAATATAAATTCTTTTGGAACTATATGTGACGATAGCTTTTGCTAGCTGTACTATATTGAGCCCCACGTAATCACCACTCCGGGATCTGCATTGCCAGTCGCGTTGAGAATGTTTTCGTCAGCTCTTCCATGCAATAGGAAATGATTCATATTCCATTACAAATACAATCTTGTGCTTAATTTGAATGGGAAAAAGAGCTACTTGTGTGGTTTAGAGCTAATCACTTGGAAATAGATACTTTGGTTTTGGAGAATCTGGACTAAGAGAATTTTGTGTGTGTTTGGATACCCAGAAAAAAAAAAAAAAGTTAAAAATACTAGTATATACGCACGTGTGTTGCACGTATTTCATATTGCAAAGAACAAACGACAATTTTTTAATTTTATTATAGGTGGAAATATAATAGGCAGGAGCATGAAAGTTGGAAGAAATTAAATGACGGGAATAGGAAATGTTTCTCTTATCTCTTGGGTTCATGTGCCTACTTTGCATGCATTCTTTATTAACTTTTGTTTTATTCTCCAAACTACCTACTTTGCATACATGCATATCTTTGTTTTATTAACTATCATTTCTCAAGTTGTCTCATGCATGCATACATACATTTAATACGTATTTAATTACTGTTTTTAATTACTTAGATATCCTTATCAACGTTAATACATATTGAAATGTAATGAAGTGTATTTTTGGAACGAAAAATTTTCACAGTGAAGCCTAGTTTTGGCATTATATAGTAGAATAGATTATTAACTATCATTCCCCAAGTTGCCTCATGCATGCATACATACATTTAATACGTATTTAATTACTGTTTTTAATTACTTAGATATCCTTATCAACGTTAATACATATTGAAATGTAATGAAGGGTATTTTTGGAACGAAAATTTTTCACAGTGAAGCCTAGTTTTGGCATTATATAGTAGAATAGATGAAATGTAATAAAGGGTATTTTTGGAACGAAATTTTTTCACAGTGAAGCCTAGTTTTGGCATTATATAGTAGACTAGTATATATGCACGTGCTTTGCACGTATATTGGAGTGAATGATGTTGATGAGTTAGTTTATTTCTACTGCTTTTAATTATATAGGTTAATGGTTCAACCCTTCGAATTCTTTGGTAACAATTTAAAAGACTTAGCAAGTAGCATGAACCCTTTGATTTCCTTAAATGGTTGTCATTATTGCATCTCTTAAATGGTTGTTAGTGGAATTTATTGTAGGTATTCTTTTAATTACTAAATATGTTGAAGGGTATTTTTGGAACGAAAATTTTTCACGGTGAAGCCTAGTTTTGGCTTTATATAGAGGAGATTAATTACTTTTTTTAATTACTTAGATATCCTTATCAACGTTAATACATATTGAAATGTAATGAAGGGTATTTTTGGAACGAAAAATTTTCACAGTGAAGCCTAATTTTGGCATTATATAGTAGAATATATATGAAATGTAATGAAGGGTATTTTTGGAACGAAAAATTTTCACAGTGAAGCCTACTTTTGGCATTATATAGTAGAATAGATGAAATGTAATGAAGGATATTTTTGGAACGAATTTTTTTTACATTGAAGCCTAGTTTTGGCATTATATAGTAGAATAGATTAATTACTGTTTTTAATTACTTAGATATCCTTATCAACGTTAATACATATTGAAATGTAATGAAGGATATTTTTGGAACGAAAAATTTTCACAGTGAAGACTAGTTTTGGCATTATATAGTAGATTAATTACTGTTTTTAATTACTTAGATATCCTTATCAACGTTAATACATATTAAAATGTAATGAAGGGTATTTTTAGAACGAAAAATTTTCACAGTGAAGCCTAGTTTTGGCATTATATAGTAGAATAGATGAAATGTAATGAAGGATATTTTTGGAACAAAAAATTTTCACAGTAAAACCTAGTTTTGGCATTATATATATATATATATATATATATATATATATATATATATATATATATATATATATATTTCACTTGATTAAGATTAGATTTTTTTTAAAAAAATTCGAACCGTGTCCAGCTTTACAGAAGTCCTCCATCATAACCAACATATCACAATTCCACAGACATAATATACTATAGTATATTCTTGTAATATATCTACTATATATATATGGCTTATTTTCTGTGGCGATAATTAAGTATGATTTTGCGTCATCATCTTTTCCAATGCATGTAATTCTAATGATTTTGAAAGAATTATAGTTACATGGGGAGTGTTAGTATGTACTTCCATTGAGTATTAATTTCTCTTTCAATCAACAAAATTTAGATAAAATTAACAAATGAATCGTCTAGTGATATCACTAATAAGAGGGGGAGTAGAGGGCAAGTGAGTACCTGGTTTCGAATTCCAATCCAATCAAAATAAAAATGGAATTGAAATAGAGTCTTTGTGCTAATAGTACACAAAATAGAAAATAAATAAAATAAAAATAAGCCTAAATTTTAATTTGATACTTTCAACTATTTAAAATTTTTAACTTGATATCCTAAAATTTAATATCAGACAACTTAATACCTCAACTATAATTATACAACTTAATATCCTAACAGTATTAACGAAAAATCATAAATGACAAAAATACCCCCCCTTCATTCATGGTCACTTCAAATATCCCAAGAGCAGGGCCGACCCTAGGCCAGGGCAGCCAGGACAGCCAGGGCGCTGTCCAGGGCCCACGGATCAGGAAGGTCCAAAAAATCAGTTTAAATATATATATATATATATATATATATATATATATATATATATATACTAATAATTTTGTATCTAAAATAGAACTAGTATGTACTATGGGCCTAATTTGACACAAAATAGTTGTTGTGTAGTGGTTATTATGTTAGATTTGTACACTAGAGGTTCTAGGTTCAAGTCTTGGTGGAGCATTTTTTTAATTTAGTTTTTTTTTTAATTAAATTTTTTTAATATTATATATGGGGGTCCCATTTTGAAAGTTCGTCTAGGGTCCTCATGAACTCGGAATCGGCCCTGCCCAAGAGGGGATGTGATGGGTAATTTGGTAAAAAAATATTATTTATTTTTGTTGAAACGAAAAAAATTAACTTCTGACTAACGGAAGGTATATCAACTTGAAAATATTAATAGTTGAGGGTAGTGATTGACATGATATTAAATTTTATGGTATTAAATTGAAATAGATAAATAGTTGATGGTATCAAGTTGAAATTAAACCGAAACAGTAATGACAAGACAACATTGACTCTCTCTTATTGAGTTTAACGAACTGAACTCCAGAACCATTACATAGACAAACAGTGACTAGCTCTTATTCTGTAGAAACACTGAAAATAGAAAGATTACAACCAAGAGCTTCGAGTTTGAGTAAGAACACTCTTATTTGAAGCACGACGACACGACGACAGTTGTTCACTTCAGTCTACTTCTTCGACTTGGAGGTGGATCCAACGGCCAGCTTGGTGCTCTGCATCTTCTCCTCCTTCCAGAAGCGAAGCCCGCAAGCATTGCACAAAGTCTGTTAACAAAAATCAGCAAAAAAACTTATAGTATATTGGCAGCGTTATATATCACTTCACCGATCTATCTCTGCAAGAAAAGATATATGTTAGCATGAAAAAAGGTTGAACCTTACAGGCCACGGCAATAAGAAGCTTGTCAGTATTCATTTTATTTTATTTTGTCTTTGCATGCAAAAGAAAGTCGGCAGCAATAGAGGAGAGAGAGAGAGAGAGAGAGAGTTTTTGCAGCTGTAGCCATATAACTTGTTGAAATCATCTAAGCAACATATGATCAAGATGATAACGAAGAATGAAATGGCTGAGGATCTATTGTCGATTGACGTAAAAAAACGAAATATGGCAAGAAAAAGAACAATAAATCAAAATAAATTCAATAACTATGTTATATATCAAGATCGGATCGGATTTGCGCACGACTACTGACAGTTTCTAGCTGCAACAAGATTGCAACTTGCCGACAATTTATCTTCTATGAAATCTTATATTTCTTTTGTGATCGGTACTTGTTTTTGTTAATTAGGAGAGGGAAAAAAAAAAGAAAAAAAAACCCTAAAAGAAGAGATTCGAATGGCTTGAGGGAAAAATAATGTAGTATAGTATACCCTAAAGCCCCGAGGGCCTCTCCTCCACAAGGGCGTCTTGGTGACCCCACACTGGAGGCATTCCTGAGGAGGCTTCGTAGCCTTGTTCTCCTCCCCCTCTCCTCCTTTGATCTGGTCGGGAGGGGCGATCTTCAGGTCACGGGCAGCCGCCTTCAGCGCGGCCTTGGACTTCTTCGCTAGGCCTCCGGGCTTGGGGCGGCCTGCGCCACCGGAAGGAGAGGATGATGAACCTGCCATGAAACTTATTTGGCAGTGTTTATTGCTACAGGACTGTTCTCTATGAGGTGAGGAGTGAGAGTGGAGAGGGGGTGTTTTTATAACAAGAGAGGAGGTTGGCAGGGATATACGTGGCAACGCTCCTCGGGACGTGTTTATCAAGTTTATTTTTACTCTCCCGTAAACTTGATTTTCTGATTCCGAGTGAACTTCTTGTCTTGAATAGTAAGTATTTCTTTTTCGATTTGCTTGGTGAAGATGCCACTGGCTTATATTTATAATTTGACATACTTTCGTTGCACTTTTTTAATCATCTGCACATTTGGGTAGATGAGCTTTCTTTTCATCATAGGCGATGATCAATCTTTGATTGTAGCATTTTACAAGTAGTCTATATTTGTACCTCTTGACTGGAACTTTAGCATTGTTCTTTGCTTTGCAGATCCTTTTTATTCCAAATTTTTTTTTTGCCACTTTGTAAGTGTCTTAGCTCACAATTGGCGTTCCTTATGATATTCTTCCTTTCTTTAATTGTGGCACCACTTCCCTTCTTTCTTTCTATTGCTTCTTTAATCAACAAAAAATTATTAGATCGTTTTGATTATTGATTACCTCAATCTCCTCTTGCAAATTCTTCATGTGTGGAGCGCTTCTCTCGTCCAAGGATGATGATGGAGAGTTTTCTCGAGATGATATTTGTAATTAATGTCTTGTTCTACATGGTTCATTGAGATGGTTTGTTAGCTCGAAGAGGGATTTGGACATGGGTTTATGTAGAGAATTTATTCAGAGATCTGTTCCTCATGGGTAGACTTAGCTTGGGAGTTGATTCCTTTATTGGATCGCTGTCAACATGCAAGTACTTGTTTAATACTATCATGTACATTTACTTATAATTTTTATAATTCAACTATGCATGCTTACCTTCTGTGTCTTGACTGTTTACACACATGAGAGTAGAATAGTCTCTTTATATTCATATTTACTTGTCTTTGTGTACTGTTATCATGATCATGTTTAATTAACCTTATCGTGATCCTGTTATCGTGATTATGATATTGGGATTATGGAGGAAGTACAGTCACTATAAATGTGGACCTACTTTGTGTGACGTACTTATGAACTTGAGAAGGTGCTATATACATATTTGTGTGACATACAAATGTGATCATGTGACCTTATCAAGCACTCATAAGTACATGTTTGTCCCTCTCCCACATATAGCGTGTCCATCTGTTGAAAGTTATGCTTCCAAATATACAATAGTACTCTGTGCAGATTCTTCATATCTGTTTTATAATGCTACTTGTTACCTGCCTTTATTACTTTAACATTACATGTTTTACTTGTGCACATTATTTATATTCTCACAGTTTATCTGGTTCTCATGTTTAGTATTTTACTACTTATTGTACTTGCATCATACTGGCTTAGACTTGTACTTGCTCTTAGCCTAACTAGATAAGTTGACAGTTTTAGACGATTTTCTTTGCTCTGCGAATGGTGATCCTATCTTTCCTCCACTGGTGCATAGCTTGAAGTGGTATATTTTTATTATACCTTTAATCTATTCTTTGTAGATCAGTTAGTATGCTTATTGTCATATTGTTTTTCATAGCTTAGTTGTTGGGGATGTTATATTATGATATTGTGTTATGGACCATTAAGATCATAAATATCGTACTATCACCGATGATACATCGTAGGATGGACTTGGTCATGTATTTTTATCCAAAAAGCTGGATCGGGTAGTAAAATTTACTGATTGTGGCAGTTTCACAATAGATAGATCTTTTCATAGGTAGAAGGTGACTAGACGAGATCCAACTATCTTCACACCAAATTTAGTTATTTTAATATTATAAATAGTCTGCCAAAAGAAATAAGCGGAAATGAGTAACAACTTTAACAACAAAGACATTCCAATATGCCTCCAGTGTCGCCTTATAGCTTTTGTAGTCCATACACATAATGCTTGGTTTTGTGTGTCTTAATTAAATATGGCAGTTTTTGCGACAATTATACTTTTGATTGGTTAATGATGACATGATAGTCTCAAAATAACTTGGCACCCTTATTTATTCCATGTCATAACTATCATGCTAAATAAATAAATGGAATAAAAAAGGAATTTATCGACAAAAAAATTCTAGAGAGCATCCAATGTTGCCTAATAGTCTTCGCAGTTGTATTTGCACGTACTGGCTTACCTTATGTTTTTCTTGTCGCATTTATTATAGAAAATGATGCTTTTGATTGATTGAAGGTGATCAAATGAGTTCCAAATATGCGTCCATTTTTTTTATTCCCTTGTAGTAAGTAGCCTGTCAAAGCAAACAAAGGAATTAAGTAAAGGACTTTATCGACAAAGAAACTCTAACGAGCCTTTATTGTTGTTTTTTGCAGCCATTACACATGTGGTCGTTTACTTTGTTTATTTTTAGAATTTCCTTGGACGAATGGTGTTTTATCTACACACCCAATTTGCTAACTAGCATGTCATAGTAATCAAAGGAATAGAGGAATATATTGACATGAAAATTCCAACAAGTCTGTAGTGTCATCTTAAAGTCTTTACAATTCATACACACATGTGCTTTGATTATTTCTTTCTTTATCTCTTGACTGTTTATGGCGATTTCAGTGAGGAGTTTATATTTTGATTCGTAGAAGTTAGCTAGATGATTTCCAAAATATTTTCATGCATGTTTTGTCCTCTAGTTGCAAGTAGTAAAAAATGCTAAAAAAAAGTCATAAATGAACTATCATTCCCCGCTCTCAAAATACAGCGAGCCATGTACGTAACTAATATCCCAGGCTACGTAACAAAAAAATATACTTATATTTTTATCGCAATTATCGTTTATAAATTTCTAGGATAAACGTATGAGCAAATTAAAACCATGAAGAAACTGATAATAATTTATATCTATAAACATAAACCATCAATATTTATATCTCATAAGTCTGGTTCCTCCTTCAAAAGGTAATATACCTAAACAACTATACCACTACAAAATAAAACTTCTCTTCCTTCTGCCCGCACTACTCTTCAAATTCATCCATGCTATATAAAGGTAGGATCTTCTTCTCTTGCATGCCTTCATCTAGTGAATGAATACTAGTTCATCAAATACATAAAAAATTCTCGATTCAAGAATGGTAAAATAAATGAAGTAAAACAATTATAATTGAAAAATTATAAGAGAATAACATAAATAACCATAAGAAAGAAATATAGTGTCAACTTAGAATATTACTCTTCCGTGATTCTAATTCTAGTGATTCAAAAGTGTCCAAACTATTCCAATATCCTAATAGTAACTACCATAATCATAATACAATTCTACCTACTGATGTTGTAATTTAGAGAACAATATTTGGATCATACACTTGACTAATTTTCTGACAATAATTTCATTTACTTGAGGATCAAGTTGTTGTTTGATTGACGTGGTGCTTAGTAGTCTGCCCCTCCCACATATGGAGTAAAGATGAAACATATCATTCAATACCTAATTGATTCTCTTGAATGAAATAGGTCAATTATTGTATTGTATTGTCACTACCACATTCTAAAAATAGGGGTATTTTTATCTTTTTTATTTATTATAAGTATTATGTATATTTATTTTTAAATAATTGTATGATATGTGTGTGTGTGTGTGTGTGTGTGTGTGTGTGTGTGTGTGTATATATATATATATATATATATATATATATATATATATATAGTGTTCTTTAATGCATGAGTTAGTAGACTAGACCTAGAAGCCCACTAGATGAACCCCTGACTGAATTATAGGAGTTTGGATTTTAATTAGCATTGTGGGGAATTAAATATTGAGGTTATAAATTATTACCGTGATTTTATTTAATTTTTGTACCTTACCGTTGTTTCGATAATTGGAGCGCTACACTAGCTTTTGTCTTTCAACAAATTTCACACCCTTGTCCTAGACGTGCCAGTCTTCCATTATGACCTTTCTGTAACTTATAAATATGCTCTTTTGTGCTTTATTTTAGTCGCATAATATTCGTCACGGACGCTTATTTTTATTTCCAAATAAATCCAACTTTGCATCCTTGTCCGTTCCAATCAAAATTGGAGACACAATCTTGACCCATTTTATGTAACCCATATTATGACAATATTCTATTATGAGTCTTCTACGTCCATGACACTTGTGTCCCATCTAATTTTAACCCTATGTACTTCCAATTAATCTTAGAACACCATTTATATTAATTTAATTAAAATTGGTGTAAGGATCCAACTTAACCCAAACTAGATCCAACACCAAACTAAACCCCCACTCATACCCTCATGACTCATACTAAACACCACACACCATTTTTAACCATTACATTACACCAAACATGGTATTTTTCCTCATTCAATCCAAATTCTCACCTTTTGTGCAATTTTTCAATTGTTGGGGACTTTTATGCAAAAGTTCGATGAGGTGTCCACCTCCCATTGGACCCAAAACATGAAGAACCAACCCCCTCCCTCATTGACCGGTCCAACACACTCTCTCTCCCCTTTTTGTTTGTACACTCCCCTTCATGTTAAATCATGGCCCTTCATTCAAAACGACATGACACTGATATAGACACGACACACACTGACACAAACCCGGCACACACTGACACAGAGGGTGTAAACCCTAACCCTAACCCTAACCATCTCTCTCTCTCTCTCTCTCTCTCTCTCACAGATGTAGACACTGTATGACACTAACACAGGAACGACACACACACAGACACAGACACAGACACAACACAAACACTGTCACAGAGGGTGTAAACCCTAACCCTAACCCTATATATCTCTCTCTCTCTCTGATATTTAATACTATATAATTAGTACATAACTTATACTATCATGACTTACTACCTTACAATAACTGCTACTAACTTAATATAACTGATACGAACTTAATATCAATACTAATGCTAGATGACACTAGACTAACTATACAAACTTAGCTTACTCTAACTGATGTCTGATATTCTAACTTTGATATCTAACTCAAATAACTAAAATCTAAACTTCACCCTAGCTGATAAGTACTAACTAGCATTTACTAATAATGCATCTAACTGATACATTCATCAGTCAGTGATACACACTTAGTAGTACATAAACACAGTGGACTAAAAACTAATGCCATAACTACTGATATTTCCTATAATATATACATCAATACCTTCCTAATGAAGGCACTAACTGAAGCCCCATCAGTGTACTACTGATATTGTCTATACTGACAACAAGCCCTTAGTTATAGTGTGATCAACTCGAGCTTAGTATACTAAGACCATCCTTAATTGCCACACCTGATATAACCCCCATCCAAATCTGATACTAACTAATATGAATCTTACTCACAATTGATACCTATATCCATTCTTCACTTACACATAACCACAGTTGATACGCATAAAATACATTGAGATTCCCCCAATCTTCTAATGCCTGTTGTGATACTCAAGTTTAAAATGCAACTTCAAATTGCTGTTGCCTAATGTCGCACCCTGCTTTGTACAATGGTGTGCACAGACCCTGTGAAGTATGTCGCAACACTCATGTGCACATCAAATATGCACTATCGGGTCTGTGCAGATGGTGTGTGCAAAAACTCTCCCCATCTCACTGCTCACTATATTGCTCCCCAAATCTGCTATCAACATGATATATACTCCTATGGACAGGCACTCCCCTATAACCAGATGACTAATACTTAAAGCAGTGCACAAACTCTAACCCTAACCCTAACCCAAATCTGCTCAGTTGACACTCACTGATACACTGTAATATGATTATCAGTGCATGTAATGTATTCCTGAGTATTCTTATGTGTGTGTAGATGAGTAGATGTATAACATAATTGGGTATTCCTGAGTATATATGCTAGGACTAGGAGTATCAGTGCATGTACTGTATTTAACAATGAGTATATACTTGAATGATGTCTATTTATCTTTACAGAAGTATCTAAAAATGGATATAAATTACTATCTGAGTCATCGTTCGTAGATGTACAACCGTCATCCTGATGACATGTGTGATGTGCAGAATGAATTCATTGAGGGTGTACAACAGTTCCTGCATTTTGCCAAGGCGTTCCCTCAGTACATGGACGGTACCAAAATTAAGTGTCCATGTGTGAGATATCGCAACTTGAAATATCATCCAAAAGTGGAAGTCATATATCATTTGTACTCGAAGGGTTTCACGTCGAATTACTATCGGTGGACCGCGCACGGAGAACTTATGTCTTTAGTATCGGAGTCGAAGCCTTATGTGGAGTCGTATGGATGTCCACGACCATGCTGCTTACGACAATGGGTGGGTGAACATAGTTTTTGATGCAACGGGGCCTAGTTTCGATCCGAACAATCATGATGCAGTTGAGAAGGCACCGAATGTCGATGCTATAAAGTTTATAGAGTTGCTGGAGAATGCAAGGACTCCATTATATCCTGGTTGTGAGGATCATTCACCGTTGGAGGTGTTTACAAGATTGTTGAGCATCAAGTCCAATTTTAACATATCGCAAAAATGCTATAACCGACTGATGTATTTGATTATAGAGATCTTACCAGAGGGTGCAAAGTTTCCTAAAGACTTCTATCGATCTAAGAGGATGGTGAGATCGCTCTAGATGGGATACGAGAAAATCGATGCATATCACAACGAGTGCATGTTGTACTACAAAGACGACAAGGATGAAGATGCGTGCAGATTCTGTAGTGTTGATCGCTACAAGGCCACTGGAAGAGGAAAGTCTGTCGGTGCAAAGAAGTCTATCGATTCGATGCACTACTTGCCTTTGACGCCGCGGTTGCAGAGGTTGTTTATGGTGAAGGAGACTACACAAAATATGAGTTGGCACAGGCGAAAATAGATCGAAGGAGTATTGGATCATCCATCCGATGGAGAAGCAAGAAAATACTTTGATCGAGAGTATCCAGATTTTGCTTCGGATATGCGTAATGTCAGATTGGGGCTCTCCACCGACGATTTTACCCCATTCGGACTTTCTGGCTCCCAGTATTCGTGTTGGCCTGTGATCGTCACTCCGTATAATCTATCGCCTTAGATGTGTATGAAGACTCCATATATGTTCCTAACCGTTATTATCCCGGGTCCGAACAATCCGAAGAGGACATCGATGTATATTTACAGCCTTTGATAGATGAGTTGAATCAGCTGTGGGAAGTAGGTGCCAACACGTACGATGTTTCTAGAAAGTAGAATTTTCAGATGAGGGCAGCACTTATATGGACCATCAATGATTTTTTGGCCTATGAAATATTATCGGGATGGAGTACTCATGATTGTCTCTCATGTCTGTATTGCATGGACCATACTAAGGCTTTTCGTTTGAAACACGGAGGCAAACTATGCTTCTTCGATTGTCATCGACAATTTCTGTCGAAGGATCATCTGTACCGGAGGAACATGAATAATTTTCGTACGGCCAATGTGGAGAAGGCCAATCTACCGCTAAGGTAGCCCAGATACACGATATAAAAAGAGGAAAAAGATTTACCAAGTGCTATCGAAGAGCCTGCTAAGGGGTACAAGTGTGATGGATTTGGTCGCACCCATAACTGGACGAAGAGGAGTATGTTCTAGGATCTGCCATATTATAGCACCAATCTGATCAGACATAACCTTGATGTCATGCATATAAAGAATAATATGTTTGACAACATAATTAATACTGTAATGGAGGTAAAGGGGAAGACAAAAGATAATCCGATGGCCAGGTTGGACTTAGAAAAAATATATAGACATCCTGCGTTGCATTTGATAGAGGAGGGGAATAGAAAGTTAAAGCAGCCTAAGTCAATTTTCTCACTGGAGAAGGAGGATAAGGAAGACTTTGTAGGTGGATTCAGGGTCTAAAATTTCCAAACGGGTACGTGTCGAACTTGAGAAGATGCTTCGACCTCAAGGAGAACAAACTAGCGGGTATGAAGAGCCACGATTGTCGTGTATTCATGGAGAGGTTAATTTCGATTGCATTTTAAATTCTTACCACTGGTCATTTGGGATCCATTGACAGAGCTCAGCATATTCTTCAGAGATCTTTGTTCTACTAAGTTGTTCGTCGATCGTCTATAAAAGCAAGAGAAGGACATTGCGGTAATACTATGCAAGCTCGAGAAGGTGTTTTCTCCTGGATTCTTTGACACTATGGAGCATTTGCCAATTTATCTTTCCTATGAGGCACGTGTTGGTGGTCCTGTCGGTTATCGGTGGATGTACCCGTTCGAGCGATATCTGAATCACTTAAAGAGTAAGGTGAAAAACAAGGTACAGGTTGAGGGCTCTATTTATGAAGCTTATGTTCTTGAGGAGATTACAAACTTTTGCTCGACGTATTTCAAACCTCATGTTGCTACTAATAGAACGAGAGCTCCGAGTAACGATGATGGATATCAGAAATCTAATTATGTAATACTGAAAGTATTCAATGCGTCCGAAAACCTTCGAGGAAATGAAAAAGATATATTTGAATGACGATGAGCCAAGGGCTGCTCAGTTGTATATATTACTCAATTGCGACGAGGATGAAGTGGAGAAGCTAGAGGGGTAAGTAATTAATACGTCCACGTTTATGTCATCTCAATGTAATAGTATAAGCTACTATTATGCTACTATTCGGCAGTTGCTTCATTATTTTTCAGCACATATAATGATGAACTGAGGTCGGTTAGACCCTAGATAAGAGACGAAGAAGTAGAACAAGAAATGAGACGTCATTTTCTTTCTTGGTTGAACGCATATGTAAGGAGCTCGATAATTACTTTTTCTGTATGCACTTGCACAATAAATAACTTACTATCGCTACTTTGGTATTTAGGTCGATCGTCTAATAACACCCGAGACTGAATCTATTAGAAATTTAGCCAAGGGACCAATTACTGCCGTTAAAATATAGCCAAGTTACTGTACGAATGGATTTAGGTTCAAGTCAACAAATGCTCCGATCAGAGACAGCTTTCTTGATCTTGATTCCACGAAAAATAGTTGTTTGTGTATCAAATCTTTGAACTACAAAGACATTGATCCAGGCAATAATTTCTTTGGTATCTTATGAGAGATTGTGGAGTTGACATATAATTATGGCACATAACCTGCTAAGATCGTGCTAGTCAAGTGTGAATGGTTCAATCTGATTCAAGATCAAGGTTGGAAAATTGATAAGCATGGTCTTGTGGATATAAACTACAAGCGTAGATATCAAGGCTACGAACTATTTGTCCTATCATGTCAGTCTCAGCTCATGTAATTCATAACTTATGGTAGACGGGGGACATCGAGGTCGGATTGGTGGACAGTATGGAAGACTAAAGCTAGGTGTGGACTCAACAGAAGTTACTCATTACATGACTAATAATATAGAAAAGGAAGAATTATCCGAAGAGGAAGACAAAGACGAAGACGAAGTAGATAAAAGTGAAGATTAGGAGGAAGAGGAAGAGGAGGACGAGGAAGGCAAACAAGATAAATTTTCTGAATATGATTGAAAATAAAATATTTTGCCTGTAGAATGTACTATATTTTGACTGTAGAATATACTATTTTGACGAAGATATGTATTATATTTTAACTGTAGAATGTACTATCCATTTAGATATGTGACACTATTAGTTATTTACTGTGCAATCCTATTAATGCTGTGAGATATACATAACATTTTGACTGTAGAATATACTATATATATTTTTTTGTTTTATCATCATATATTGTTATCTGGTATGATAGGACGACGCAGAGCGTTCGATAGGTCCCGAGGTAGATGGAGTTCTCCTCCGGTATTGCCTATTGTTGGTTCTGGATCCTCAGCGCCTAGTACTCCAGTATATCGACTAGTCATATCTCCGACTGCGACGACAACACTCCTAGGACGAGTAGTTCCAGGCCTGATACTACTCCCTCATCCAGCGTTCCTCCTACTTACGGAACCATGGAGACAGATGAGCATATGGCGGAGGTTGAGCCGACGTCGTCCCAATATAAGCTAGATCCTCCATGCGCACCTCCGGACGAGACGAGAAAGAAGATTTTGGCAGACGATACAAAGTAAGTCAATTAGATAGTTTAGCATCATATATATCGTGTATTTCTTTATTCATCATATATTGACTTTTTCGATAAAAATAATTATCTCTATATAGATATCGTCCTTCGTTGGTACAAAGACGTCTGGGCCACTTTCTAAGGTACAACTATGATGGCCCTTGGATCAACTACTCTGATGCTCCGAATGAAAGAAAGGCGTTCTGGTTTGCGCACTTCAAGGTAAAAGTATATTATATCAATCATCTAATTTATGCATATTATATAACTTACTAAATTACTTATTATAGCAAACGTATTTCTATTCACCGCACCGGACCGAGTTGATCGATCAGATGTTTCCTGTCGTTGCCGCTAAGCTGATCCGTGATGCTCTAGATGACCAGAAGGCTCATGATCGCAAAGAAAAACCGATCCAAGGTTGGATCATGCCTGAGCAGTGGAGTGCGATGAGGGCTAGATTCGATGATCCTAGGTACAAGGAAAGGTCTGAGAAGGCCAAGGCGGCTAGGCAGAAGGCAACAAAGTGGTGTGGTGGCTCGATTCCGATGACGAAATAATTTTATCATTTAGTATATTTTTTATTTCAGATATATTATTTTAATGCAAGTACGATAAAATGGTAGTAGGATAAAATATTTAATTTTAGTACTAAATAATATATTTTTAACAGGTACAGAGGGTGAGAATGCAAACATGGTGACCGTCTTCCTGGCTACCCATCGAAAGGGCAGAAATCTCATTGATGAGAGGGCCTCGCAGACCTATGTAAGTATTACTTTACTTTAACATGAGCAATTATCGAGTATCCAAACTTTTCTAGGCCGAGTATCTTAGGCTGCATGAGCAGGCGACTACTAGTGCACCTACTGCGGGAGAGGCTGGTACTTCCTCGCAGCCCTCTCCAGCCCCGTCGGTGGATGAACTGTGGGTGACCGCCGCTGGTGGTCTCTAGAGGGGTACGTACTACGGTACGGGATCCTATGGCACCCTTATTGCGACGCAGTTATTTAGGGCCTCCACGGCAAGTGCGCATTCCCCACAGCCCTCGCAGTCATCATCCCGAGTCCAGGAGGTCGTTGACCGTCAGATTGCGTCTCTAAGTGACGAGTTGCTACGAAGGATGGAGGAGCAGCCCCTATCCCAACCGCAGTCAGACTATGCGACGCTCATCGTACGATTTGATATGCTCGAGCGCAGCATCATGGAGCTCAGGGATATGACAGCAGATCTTAGAGCGTCGATAGAGCGCAGCGTGACGGAGCTGCAGGCATCATAGCTGTCCATGGGCGAGAGGCTGACGATGATGCAAGATTCAATGGTTTATAGCAGTACGAGGCTGTTATCTACCATGGATTCATACAATCATCGACTAGCAGAGTTGCAGCACATATGTCCTCCTGGTGCGCCTTCATCGACCCAAGATCCACTGACGTCACTGCCTTCTCCATCGACATCAGTGTCGATTTTACTGGAGCAGTATGATCTGTTCTTATCCCTGATGCGGGCCGGTGGACATCCTCCTACACATCCACAGTAGTCCTAGTTAGGATAGTTTATTGATTGTTTGTATTTTAGACCTATGATATTTGGTCATTTATGAATATTCTTTATTTTTGAGGATTTCAGACTTTATTTCTTGTATTCTTTACGATGAGGCTTTCAGACTCAGTTGTGTGAATATTTGTTGTATTCTTTACGACGAGATTTTCTCCTGACTCGGTTTGTAATCTCAATGTTTCATTTTCTTCAAATTTACTATATTATTCATATTAAATGTATGTTAATTTACCAGTATTGAGGGTTCAACCAAAGGGGGTCGGCGAACCCAGCAAATTCAACGGAGGGTTGCTCCGGGTCTATTTGTATAAATTATGAATTTATAAACTGCAGGAAGATTGGTTTAGAAATAATTCAATATTCAATATTTTTATTTTTTAACTGAATCTTTAGCGACATTTTTAGCGATATTTTGCGACATTTAGCGACCTTTATATACGTCGCTAGATACGTCACTAACTACGTCGCTGATTATCGCTAACAACGTCGCTTAAAATATTGTTGAACGTCGCTAAACTGCTGACATGGCAGTATTGCCAGGTTAAAATAACATCGATAAATGTGTCGCACAACGTCGCTAAAAAGAAAAAAATTAGCGACATATAGCAACCAACAACACGTCACTAATTTAGCAATGTGACGTCGCTAAACGTCGCTAATATTGCAACACATATACGTCGCTAGAAAATGTCGGTATAGCGACATTTTACTATATTTTTCGGTCAGCGACTAGCTTAAAGGCGACTTTATCGAAACGTCCCTACAAATGTCGCTAAAATTATGTAGCGACATTTTTTTGCTATTTAGCAATTTTTTTGTCATTTAGCGACATTTTTAGACGTCGCTAATTTGACTTATTTTGGTAGTGTGACCCTTGCGCTATGAGGTATTTGAATCCTGATGTTTCTTTCTTCGACTCTCGTCACTCTACCAGTAATCCATCATGTTCTGCTCATGCTGGTCCATCCCATCGTCCTATAGATTCTGCTCCTTGATGGCTGTGGCGCTTACTTTTGGATGCTGCTGATGGATTATGTTTTTAGTTTTGCATTATGTAGTTTAAGTTTGGACGACTGCCCTTTAACCTTTTAAAAGACTACTTATTAGTTTAATCTTCAGTTTATTGTTTCACTTTGTCTATGTTTATTCTACTTATTTTGTTTTGCTAAATGACAAAGGGGGAGAAATAGCATATCTATCTATGCATTAATAGTTAGTAAAATAACATTTGTTAGAATAGCTATGCATATGATATTTGTTTATTTTTAGATATAATCTTTTGGATATAATGTGCTTGGTTAAATTCTGTCTAAAAATTTCTTGGATGTGGACATTCATTACTTTGACGTGGATATTCATTTGTGGGGGAGCTACGTCAAACTTTGCTAATATCTCTCTGCCTACTTCAACATTTGTCCATGTATGAATATTGAGACATACAAATATCAATTTGTCAATTATCAAATCGGGGAGATTGTTGAACCAAACTGGATCACAGTCAACCTGATTTAGATAATTAACATTGTGATATTGGTCATAACTTAATTACGACAAATCGATTACTAGACGAGACATCAATAAACTTTGTTGGACTACTACTACATCATCTTTATTATATTTCAGAGTCTTTAACTTTTTTTTAGTATAGAAACATGAACGTTGAGTCGCACTGTGGCATATCAATCCTCAATATATTTTCTATAGCTCCACCAAACAAACAACCAAGTCCAAAACCAAAACAAAACCAAAACCAAAACTACTCAAACCCAGTTATAGAGCTTCTGGTCTGAGGCAGATCGAACTCGGACCGAACTCGGTCCCTGACCGAACTCTGGCTGAACTCGGTGCCCTTAATATCAGCAACCTGATTTTTTGTTCCATCTTGTAACGAGCTGTCCAAACATTCAAATTTTTGAACGTTAGGAGACAAAACTCTGACCGAACTCTGCCTACCAGACTAGTATAAATATAGCAAGAATTCTCTCATTTCTAATCATCCATCATCTTTCAAGCTCTCAATCTTCTAAGCTCTATTCCTCTAAGCCATAATCTTCCTAATCTCCTTAGCCACAACTTTCTAATTCCCTAAGGTGCCTCAGTACGATTCTGCTAGAAGTTGTGTAAGAGTTGTAAAGTGTTCTCACTTGGAAAATTCCAAGTTTCGCCTCTGCGAAGTTGAAGTAGTCGAGCGCTTCGGATCAAAAGCTCATGTCTATAAAGAAGTGGGAAGCCTTCGTAACAAAGCTTGTGTTTCACTGATAGTGGATTCAAACTATGAGCTAGAGTTCTCGGGCCTGGACTAGTCCTCCACGAGGGAAGCTAGGATATATCAATTGTTTGCGTTTGCTCTTTCTTACTCTATTTACTTTCCGTATTACTATTCTCTGATTATTTTTATTGTTAGTAGTTGCTTACCGGACTTAGTTTTAACCAGTTTTAATTGGTCAATATTGACAAATAACTCCATTTACCCCCTCTATAGTTGCCTACACGTAATTTTAATTCACTTGATGATATCCTGATCTCAAATCAATCTTAGAAAATATCCATGCTCCTGTTAGCTTGTCAAATAATCATCAATCTATGATAGAGGGTACTTATTCTTGTTGGTCACTGCATTAAGGGTTCTGTAGTCGATGTACATGCGGATTGTTCGGCTCCCCAAGGTGATGCACTTGGCCTAATGAATCCCTTGTCCTTCAACTCTTGCAACTGCGCCTTCAGCTCATCTATCTCCTTCTTTGCTAGCCAATACACATTAGAAGATATTGGCGCTACTCCCGGCACCAACTCAATAGTGAACTCGACTTCTCTGTCCGGTGGCAGACCAGACAACTCGTCTGGAAAGAAATCTGCAAAATTCCTCAATGATCGGTGGTAAAGCAACTTCCATTGCCATGCAAGATCCACCGTATTGGCCTACTCCATTCTTTTTAGTTCCTCTTATGAACTCAAACTCTGACTAGCCTGACGGCTTAACAATAACACAAACTTTATGGCAATCTAGTACTGCATGGTATTGACTAAGCCAATCCATCCCTAAAACTAAGTCAAAATTTGGCATCAAAAATACCAAAAGTCGAGCTCTCATCTCCCATCCACAAACAATAACTGAA
Organism: Iris macrosiphon; assembly: GCA_036927795.1. Classification (NCBI taxonomy): domain Eukaryota; kingdom Viridiplantae; phylum Streptophyta; class Magnoliopsida; order Asparagales; family Iridaceae; genus Iris; species Iris macrosiphon. The sequence continues at coordinate 25,193,952 of JAYESA010000007.1, read as the reverse complement.
CAAGTCGTACAAGTACTAGTTACAGGCACTATTCTTCCCCCGGTAAGAATTCTCCAACTCTTAGGCAAGGGTGAAGTACATGAATCAAGCAGGATGCAAATATTTATTTAAATAGAACGGATTGTAAGGAAGGTGAGTTATAGTTAATATGTGGATGAGACCTAAAACTCTAATCCTAGGTGTAGGCCCGTTCGGTATAGTTACGTAACCGAAACGGTTAACTCGACCTGCATGGGCTACTACTAAAAATATGTCACGTCAAGTCCCAAAATACGTAGGACTAGGTATACGTACATATGCCAGCTGTATGAACAAGTATAGGAACCCAATTTAATGGACCTAACTAGTCGTAGTACGCCGTAAAATATATCTAAGTCACATTATCACAGGCAGGTAAAATATAGTCTCATCTACAAATATCACAGAATAGGAAACTAAATGAATATATAAAGTCTCAGAATCTACTACAAATAAAGTCTAGTGGAGAAAAATCCACGATAATAAAGTATAAAAGAATAAAGAAAAATACAACTAAGGAATAAAGAAATAGTCCGGACGTCAGCTAATTAGATAAGGATACCAAGACACTAAGAAACTATTATCCATAGCTCAAGGAAACTCCTTTTGCTCCACCTCAAGATCATCGTCAGCAAAATCTCCAACTCCATAGTCCGTCGAGTACAAGTGCTCGTCTGGATCTGAAAATGGTGTCAGTTTCTCAGAGGGACATAACAAGTACAAAAGAAGTTAACATGCATAAAAGTAAAGAAGTAAACAGTAAATAGGGTAACTAAACCATCTATGTGAAATGCACTCGAGATATCTTTATTTGCGCATGAGGGAGGAGAAATAGAAGACTCAGTCATCCCACTAGGCGTTCAACAGAACTCGGGGGTGCACCAGTTACACCATTTACACAGTCAAAAACCAAAATCCCATATGCTCACTAGTAGATTCTCCCCTCCCAATGTACTATCCGAACCATAAACGCGATGCAGACGTAATGCAACGACGTCAATAAAATCTAGAAAATAGTCCACACATAAACTACTAACACAAGATGCAAACTCACGTATCTATGTACAGTCGACACGCTAGTCCATACACTCACTCACTTAATAAACGTGTTGAACAAGTGTCAGGTCAAAAGATATCACGTACCTTCATAATATACCAGGTAAGTCTGCTACTCTAAGACGCGTGTACACAACTAGCAAATAAAACTAGACATAATGTAAACTGAATAATACAATCAAGCAAGGTGTACTTGTCTTCCAAGCCAAGCTGCGAGCACAACAAATCTGGTTTGTAGCTTTCCACAGGAACGTCTCGAATACCTACCAATTAATATTTATACTAATTGGACTCCAACTTCTAGTTAAATTAAGTTATTATCTAGTTATTAACTCTACATTGGTTGCACATACAAGTAATTACACACCAAACTATTATTAGTCATCAAATATTGCCAAAATTTATTTTTAAATCATTACGAACGCCATGTGGGGTTGCTGAGTTTGCTCATGTGGCTCAGGAGTAGGGACTGTTGTAGGATATTTTATATCAGAGACTTCGACTGGTCATGATGCAGTTTGGGTAATAGTAGATTGTCTCACAAAAGTATCTCACTTTTTTTTTCTTTCGAGTAGGGCAATCCACAGAGCAGTTAGCTGAGATGTACATACGACAAATAGTAAGACAACACAGCATCCCAGTGAGTATCGTATCAGATCGATACACTCGGTTCACTTTAAATATGTATTTTTACCATAGTAAGACAGCACGACATCCCAATTAGCTGAGATGTACATACGACAAATTGGAAGAGTTTGCACCATAGTTTGGGTACTAAGTTGAGATTTAGTACAGCTTACCAGCCTCAGACATATATGTAATCAGAGAGAACTATCCAGATATTGGAGGATATGTTGCGATCTTGTACATTGGACTTTGGTGGGTCTTGGGAAGATTACCTACATCTCGTCGAGTTCTCGTCAAATAACAGTTATCAGGCCAACATCCAGATGGCACCCTTCGAAGCATTGTATGGGAGAAAGTGTAGGTCACCATTGGCCTGGGATGACATTGGCGAGCTGAAGATGTTAGGCCTTGAAATGATCACGCAGACAGTAAAAGTTGTGAGGCAAATCAGATAGCGACTTCGGGTTGCGCAAGATAGGCATCGACATTGGGCAGATCAACATCGTAGATCGTTAGAGTTTTGTATCGACAACCACGTATTTTTGCAGATTTCTCCAACCTGGGGAGTCATTAGATTCGGGATTCGCGGGAAGCTTAGTCCATGATACGTCGGTCCATTAGATATTTTTGAGCAGGTAGGCGATGTTGTTTATCGTCTTGCCCTTCCGCCTTCTCTACGTGAGGTGCATGATGTATTTCATGTATCTCAGTTGTGTAGGTATGACCCAGATCTGAGTCATATCCTCGACCATTTTGAGCTAGTCCTTTGGTACCGACTTGTCTTATGAGGAGCAGCCCGTATCTATTTTGGACCGAAGGGAGAAGGCCTCAAAAATCAAACTTGTCCGAGTTGCTTGGGGTCATCACCCTTTGGGAGAGTTGACGTAGGAGTGCGAGGATGATATCTAGTCTCGGTATCCGTGCCTATTCGACTCGAAAGGTATATTCATTCTTATGCCTTCGTATCTCGAATCTCGTAATTCGTTTATCCATGCTATGTGATACTGTTTCTTCATACGCTTGAATTTGATTGCATAATCTTGTACTTAGCGTAGTGCTTGTTTTGATTTCTCTAGTTAGCCTTGGATTTGAATTCCGAGGAAAATTTTTTTTAAGGTGGGTAAAGATATCACTTCCCGTTCCCGAAATTCGTATTTTGGGATATATTTATTTCTTGCTTGTATTTATTCCTGCTTAGAGTATTTCTTTAGGTTGTATGCATGGAGACTAGATCCATTCTTTGGTTTAGCATGGTTCATGGTTTATTTGTGGGTTGGTTTATTCATGAATTTGAACCCATGGTTTAAACCTCAAACCCTAGCTATATAAGCTAACTTATTTCTCTTTCTTCCCTCATTCTTCATTTTCCTTCTTCCTTTCATTCTAGGCAAGTACACCTTGCACTACATGAAGAAGTCTTTTGATTTTTGTTTCTTGCTCTTTTCTTGTATTTTATTAGTCTATTGTATGCTTATGATGATTCTGACCATTTTTAATATTTGGAGTTCTCGGTTTTGATGGATAGATTTGCTTATATATACTTTTTAAACTTAGGATTTCATTGGTTCCTTCAATTTTTGGTGGTTTTGATCTACTAAAACATAATATTTTCAAAAAATAGTTTTTAGGAAGGATGGAGCACTTTATTTTGAACGTTTTGGCTTTTGGTTCACTTAATTCGGAGTTAAAATGTAGTTTTATGAAGAAAACAAGATTTCAGTTTATGGAAGTTTTTGTCATGGTCGAACCTGCTGTTGGAGAAGACGAAGTCTTCATGCGGACAACGAGCTATGCGGCTGAGAAGTGTTATGCGGCCCTAGAGGGTTATGCGGCTGAACACTTGTCGCATACTGACATCATGCGTCCATCTTATTGGACGCATGACTTCTAATCTACACAAGTGTCCTTGAACACTTTTGTTCATTCACTCGCTGAACGAATGAGAAATCGCTAAGTCCAAAAGATACTCCATGCGGCATCGAACTTTATGCAATATCGAACTTATGTGGCAAGAAGAGCATGCGGCCACCTTCCCTTGGACGTATGACTCTGAAATTTGGCGCATCTTTGGTGTATCCTTGGTGCGTCTTTCTATGGTTTTATCTTTTTTCTTGACACACTTTATGTCACATCATACTTTATGTCACATCATTAACACTTTATTTATTTCTCGTCGCTTCATCACTTATCCCGAGGAGTAGACCTTAGCCCTGACTCCATGCGACATTATTCCATGCGGCCAGGATTGTCATGCGGCCTGACTTCTTATGCGGCCTTGATACTTCTGCGCACATGCGGTCCCTTGCACACATTTTATTGTACTAGTTTCGGTTGAATGTTCCTTTGAACTTTATGAGTTGTATGTGTGACTTTGATGACCACAAAAGCATTAGACCCATCTATGCTTCATGACCCGACCACTTGTATCCGTGCTGATACACTTACTAAGTGCTATGTGTTCATACGTGCTAAGTGTTCCTTCGCGATTATATTACATATTTACACTACGGTTTCACTACTAGAATAAGCGGGATTAGCGACGTTTTTTAGCAACGTCAAAAAAAAATGTCGCTAATAAAATATAAATTAGCGACTCCATGTAAAAACGTCGCTAGACGTCGCTAATTGGCAACATTTAGCGACGTTTAGCGACTTTTATTCAGTTTTTAAAAGATTAGTCGCTGTAAGTTCAATTAAGATCGCTAACCGTCGCTAATATGTTTCATTTAGCGACGTTTAGTGACGTATTTAGTGATGTATCTCTTTTAGACAATTAGCAACGTTAAAGGTGTCGCTAACTTAGCGACGTCTTTATTGGCGTCGTTAAAACGTCGCTAAATTTTATTCATTTAGGGCTGATTTCCTCCATTTCCTTCGATCTCTCCCTCTCCCTCTCCCAAATTTCAAACCCGAACCTCCTTCCTCCCTCCGGCGACCCCCCTCCGGCCGCGTCCTCCCCCTCTGGCTCCCCTCCTCCCTCCGACGTCCCCTCCTCCCTCCAGGAGACCCCCCTCCGGCCGCGTCCTCCCCCCTCCGCCGTTATCTCCTCCTTCCTCCGGCTCCCCTTCTCCCTCAGGCGTCCTTCCTCCGGCTTCCCTCCTCGGTGAGCTCCTCTCTCTGTCTCATTTCTCTGTCTCTCTCTTTCTCTCTAACACAGACACGACACAACACGACACGACATGATACACACTAACCCTAACCCTAACTCGAATACACATACACACACATACACGCACACGGACACATACTAACCCTAACCCTAACTCGAATCGAAGGTGGTACACTCGAATTGAAGCTGGTATACGACACGACACGACAAGCTATATTGCTGCTGTCCCTTTTGAACTACAGTCATAACCTTGACCAACTCTTTAAGGTCAGATTTAGGGAGATTTAACCAAAATGGATCCATAATCCTGTTGATATCAATAGCACTGGTTTAGATGAGAAGAAACAGCACACAACCAACTTTATAGTAATTTTTTTTACAGAGGAGGCCATTACTGGTGCTGGTAGAACACTCGTTGGTTGCTTCCTTTGTGTCGTACGCCTTGGACGTAACATTGATCTTCAATGTGGTCTCCATTATGTGAGGGTTCATGTTTATGATGTCGATGTAGTTGCTGTCGTCCTCGTCGATCTCATAATTTGCCTCCTCCTTGCTAGTACTACTTCCTGAGCAATATATATATATATATATATATATATATATATATATATATATAGATCACCCTCGTTAATTAGCTAGCTAGCTTCAAATTCGAATTACGTCGCAAGCATGAATTAAGGATCCGTTTGGTTCACTGTAACGTGATCTCAATAAAATCAAATAAAAAAATTATAATCCTAATTCATGGTAAGACGAGATTGGTCGCGTACCATCTGACGATCCAGCAACGTCAAGCATAGACCTCCCGTGAAACATGTGCGACTCCTTCAGAGTATGTTCTCCTTTTGGGTACTCTTTAAATAAAAAGTACAAAATTTAAGTGGCAAATTAATTAAAAAAAATTAATTATTAAAACAACGATCATGATATTTCTCAGACACCATTTAAACAATTAACTTTTATTTAAATTATACACAAAAAAATTTATATATACAGAAAAATTACTATAAAGTAACAAATTTCAGTATAATTTGCTAGAACGACATATGTATGGAAAAATTGCTCTCCGCATGACATTATAATTTACACCCTCTAACCAACGAGAACTAATTGCTCTCATTACTGCATAACAGTGCACAACCAACTTAGAAATTTTGTGGGTTGACAAAATGGCACAAGTAGCAACCACCCAAACGAAGTAACATTTAAGAAGAAATAATGAGTGATGTGTGTGTCATCCAGCTCATTGTCTAAAAAGGTTGATGGCTACTTTTCATAAGACCTTGTGATTACCAAAGCAGAGCAGTAATCAGTCACTTGGCCATTGCATTGATAAGTTCTTTAGTTAAATAAGTGCATAAAATTAATATGTTTTACACTAAATATGAGATGGCTTGTGACCTTGCCCAAACGGGGAATGACTGCTACTTTTTGAAACTCTCTTCCATATTATTTGCCATCCATGCCCTGCAGTTGGACATACTCACTACAAATTGACAAGTCAGATGATATATATACACACACACACATAGGGCATTGTGTATCAAGTTAGAGCAGTTCTTACCTTCCTGCAGAGAATCACACTGTATGTAATGATTTATAGGATACATACTGTCATTTTTGCAGAAGTATCTAGAAATGGATATGAATTACTATCTGCGTCATCGTTCGTGGATGTACAACCGTCATCCTGATGACATGTGCGATGTGCGAGATAAATTTATTGAGGGTGTACAACAGTTCCTGCAGTTTGCCAAGGCATTCCCTCAGTACATGGACGGTACCAAAATTAAGTGTCCGTGTGTGAGATGTCACAACAGGAAATATCATCCAGAAGTGGAAGTCACATATCATTTGTACTCGAAGGGCTTCACGCTGAATTACTATCAGTGGATCGCGCACGGAGAACTTGTGTCTCTAGCATCGAAGTCGGAGCCTTATGTGGAGCCGTATATGGATGTCCACGACCACGATGCTTACGACAATGGGTGGGTGAACATGATTTTTGATGCTGTGGGGCCTAGTTTCAATCCGAACAATTATGATACGGTGGGACCTAGTTTCAATCCGGATAATTATGATACAGTTGAGGAGGCACCGAATGCCGATGCTGCAAAGTTTATGGAGTTGCTGGAGAATACAAGGACTCCACTATATCCTGGTTGTAAGGATCATTCACCGTTGGAGGTGGTTACAAGATTATTGAGCATCAAGTCCGATTTTAACATGTCGCAAGAATGCTATAATCGACTGATCAATTTGATTATAGAGATCTTGCCCGAGGGTGCAAAGTTGCCTAAAGACTTCTATCGATCTAAGAGGATGGTGAGATCACTCTGGATGGGATACAAGAAAATTGATGCATGTCGCAACGGGTGCATGTTGTACTACAAGGACGACAGTAATGAAGATGCGTGCAGATTTTGTGGTGTTGATCGCTACAAGGCTACTGTTAGAGGAAAGTCTGTTGGTGCAAGAAAGCCTACCGATTCAATGCACTACTTGCCTTTGACGCCGCAGTTGCAGCAGTTGTTTATGGTTAAGGAGACTGCAGAAAATATGAGTTGGCACATGTAGAAACAGATCGAAGGAGTATTGAATCATCCATCTGATGGAGAAGCATGGAAGCACTTTGATCGAGAGTATCCAAATTTTACTTTGGATCCGCGTAATGTCAGATTGGGGCTCTCCTCTGACAGTTTTACCCCATTTGGACTTTCTGGCTCCCAGTATTCATGTTGGCCTGTGATCGTCACTCCGTACAATCTACCACCTTGGATGTGCATGAAGACTCCGTATATGTTCCTAACCGTTATTATCCCGGATCCGAACAATCCGAAGAGAAACATCGATGTGTATTTACAGCCTTTGATAGATGAGTTGAATCAGCTGTGGGAAGTAGGTGCCAACATGTACGATATTTCTAGAAAGTAAAATTTTTAGATGAGAGCAACACTTATGTGGACCATCAACGACTTTTCGGCTTATAGAATATTATCGGGATGGAGCACCCATGGTCGTCTCTCATGTCCGTATTGCATGGACCGTACTAAGGCTTTCCATTTGAAACACGGAGGCAAACCGTGCTTCTTCGATTGTCATCGACAATTTCTGCCGAAGGATCATCCGTACCGGAGGAACAAGAATGCTTTTTTTACGGGCGTTGTGGAGAAGGTCAATCCACCGCCAAGGTGGCTCGGATACACAATATGGAAAGAGATAAAAGATTTACCAAGTGCTATCGAAGAGCCTGCTAAGGGGTACAAGTGTGACAGAATTGGTCACACCCATAACTGGACGAAGAGGAGTATATTCTAGGATCTGCCATATTGGAGCACCAAACTGATGAGACATAACCTTGATGTCATGCATATCGAGAAGAATGTGTTTGATAACATAATTAATACTGTAATGGAGGTAAAGGGGAAGACGAAAGATAATCCGAAGGCCAGGTTGGACTTAGAAGAAATATATAGACGTCCTGCATTGTATTTGATAGAGGAGGGGAATGGAAAGTTAAAGCAACCTAAGTCAATTTTCTCACTGGTGAAAGAGGATAAAGGAAGACTTTGTTGGTGGATTCAGGGTCTAAAGTTTCCAAACGGGTACGTGTTAAACTTGAGAAGATGCGTCGACCTCAAGAAGAATAAACTGGCGGATATGAAGAGCCACGATTGTCACGTGTTCATGGAGAGGTTAATTCCGATTATATTTCAAGAATTCTTATCGCAGGTCATTTGGGATCCATTGACAGCGCTCAACATATTCTTCAGAGATCTTTGTTCTACTAAGTTGCTCGTCGATCGTCTAGAAAAGCAAGAGAAGGACATTGCGGTAACACTATATAAGCTCGAGAAGGTGTTTCCTCCTGGATTCTTCGAATCTATGGAGAATTTGCCAATTCATCTTTCCTATGGGGCACGTGTTGGTCGTCCTGTCGGTTATAGGTAGATGTACCCCTTCGAGCGACATCTGAATCACCTAAAGAGAAAGGTAAAAAATAAGACACGGGTTGAGGGCTCTATTTGTGAAGCTTATGTTCTCGAGGAGATTACAAACTTTTGCTCGACGTATTTCAAATCTCATGTTGCTACTAATAGAATGAAAGCTCCGAGAAACAACGACGGATATCAGGAATCTAATGATGCAATACTCAAAGTATTCAATGCATCCGGAAAGCCTTCAGGGAAAATAAAGAAGAGATATTTGAATGGCGACGAGCTAAGGGCTGCTCAGTTATATATATTACTCAATTACGACGAGGATGAAGTGGAGAAGCTAGAGGGGGTAAGTAATTAATACGTCTACCTTTACATCATGTCAATGTAATACTATAAGCTACTATTATGCTACTAATCAGCAGTTGCTTTATTGTTTTTAAACACATATAGTGATGAGTTGAGGTCGGTTAGACCCTACAAAACAGACGAAGAAGTAGAACAAGAAATGAGATACCATTTTCCTTCTTGGTTGAGCGCATATGTAAGGTGCTTGGTAATTACTTTTTATTTCTGCACTTGCAAAACAAATAACTTACTATCGCTACTTTGGTATTTAGGTCGATCGTCTAATAACACCCGAGACTGAATCTATTAGAACTCTTGCCAAGGGACCAATTACTGCCGTTAAAATATGGCCAAGTTTCTGTGTGAATGGGTTCAGGTTCAAGTCAACAAATGCTCCTATCAGAGACAGCTTTCTGGATCTTGATTCCACGAAAAATAGTTGTTTGTGTATCAAATCTTCGAACTACAAAGACGTCGATCCAGGCAATGATTTCTATGGCATCTTACGAGAGATTGTGGAGTTGACATATAATTATGGCACAAAACTTGCTAATATCGTGCTATTCAAGTGTGAATGGTTCGATCTGATTAAAGATCAAGGTTGGATGACAAACATGGCCTTGTGGATATAAACTACAAGCGTAGATATCAAGGTTACGAACCATTTATTCTATCAAGTCAGGCTCAGCTCGTGTACTTCACAACTTATCCTAGATGGAGGACAGCGAGGTCGGATTGGTGGGCAGTATGCAAGACTAAAGCTAGAAATACCTTTAACATTGATGAAATAGCTTATCAAGAGGACGAGCTACCTCTTGTAACAAATATTGTAGATGTGGACTCAACAGAAGTTACTCATTACACGAGTAATAATATAGAAGATGTAGAATTATCAGAAGAGGAAGACGAAGATGAAGTAGATGAAAGTGAAGACGAGGAGGAGGAAGAGGAAGAGGAGGACGAAGAAGGCGAACAAGATAAATTTTCTGAAGATGATTGAAAATAAAATATTTTGCCTGTAGAATATAACTATATTTTGACTGTAGAATGTACTATTTTGATGAATATATGTATTATATTTTGACTGTAGAATATACTATCCATTTAGACTTGTGACACCACTGGTTATTTACTGTACAATTTTATGAATGTTGTGAGATATGCATAATATTTTGACTGTAGAATGTACTATATATTTGTGTATTTCTTTATTCATCATATGTTGTTATCAGGTATGACAGGAAGACACAAAGGGTTCGGCAAGTCCCGAGGTAGACATAGTGCTCCTCCGGTACTGCCTACTATTGGTTCCGGATCGTCGTCGCCCAGTACTCCAGTATATCGATCAGTCACATCTCCGACTGCGACGACGTTACATGGCATCACTCCTGGAACGAGTAGTTTCAGGCATGATAGTACTCCCTCATCCAGTGTTCCTCCTGCTGACGAAACCATAGAGACAGATGAGCATGTAGAGGAGGTCGTGCGGACGTTGTCCCAGCATCAGCAAGATCCTCCATGCGTACCTCCGAAGGAGACGAGGACAAAGATTTGGGCCAACGGTACAAAGTAAGTCAATTAGATGGTTTAGCATCATATATATCGTGTATTTCCTTATTCATTATGTATTGAATTTTTTGATCTAAATAATTATCTCTGTATAGATATCGTCCATCGTCGATTCAGAGACACCTGGGCCTATTTTTGAGGAATAACTATGGTGGCCCTTGGATCAACTATTCTGAAGCTCTGGAGGAGAGGAAGGCGTTCTGGTTTGCGCACTTCAAGGTAAAATTATATTATATAAATCCTCTAATTTATGCATATTATATAACTTATCTGTGATGCTCACTTACTAAATTATTTATTGTAGCAAACATATTTCTATCCTCCGCACCGGGCCGAGTTGATCGAGCGAATGTTTCCTGCCATTGCTGCCAAGCTTATCCGTGATGTTTTGGATGACGAGAAGGGTCATGATCGTGCTGGAAAACCGATCCAAGATTGGATCATGCCTGAGCAGTGGACTATGATGAGGGCTAGATTCGACGATCCGAGCTACAAGGAAAGGTCTGAGAAGACCAAGGCGGCTAGGCGGAATGCTGCAAAATGGTGTGGTGGCTCGATTCCGATAACTGAACATTTTTATCGTTTGTTATATTTTTTATTTAAGATATATTATTTTAATATAAGTACGATAAAATGGTAGTAGAAAAAAACATTTAATTTTAGTACTAAATAATATATTTTTAACAGGTACAGAGGGGTGAGGATGCAAACATGGTGACCGTCTTCTTGGCCACCCATCGCAAGGACAGAAATCTCATTGATGAGAGGGCCTCACAGACCTATGTAAGTATTACTTTACTTTGTTGCGATTTTAATATAACTTAGGCAATTATCGAGTATCCAAACTTTTCTAGGCCGAGTATCTTAGGCTGCGTGAACGGGCGACTGCTAGTGCACCTACAGCTGGAGAGGATGGTACTTCCTCGCAGCCCGCTCCAGCTCCGTCGGCGGACGACCTGTGGGTGACCGTCGCTGGTGGTCTCCAGAGGGGTACATACTACGGTACAGGATCCTATAGCGCCCTGGTTGAGACGCAGTCATCTAGGGCCTCCCCGACAAGTACGGATTCCCCACAGCCCTCGCAGTCGTCGGCCAGAGTCCAGGAGGCCGTTGACCGTCAGATTATGTCTCTCCGTGACGAGTTGCTGCGAAGGATGGAGGAGCATCCCCGGTCCCAGCCGCAGGCGGACGATCCGATGCTCATCGCATGATTCGATATGCTCGACCGCAGCATCACGGAGCTCCGGGATTTGACAAATGATCTTAGAGCCTCGACAGAGCGCAGCATGACGGAGCTGCAGGCATCACAGCTATCCATGGGCGAGAGGATGACGATGATGCAGGATTCAATGGTTCGTAGCAGTACGAGGCTGTTATCTACCTTTGATTCTTACAACCAACGACTTGCAGAGTTGGAGCGGATACGTCCTCCTGGTGCGCCTACATCAACACAGACTCCACCGACGTCACTTCCTTCTCCATCGACATCAGTGTCGATTTCACGTGAGCAGTATGATCTATTCTTATCCTTCATGCGCGCCGGTGGTCATCCTCCTGCAGATCCGCAGTAGTATAGATATTTGTATGGATATTTGCTGGATATTTGTATTCTTTGTATTATTTAGGATGAGACTCATTGTATGGATATATATTTCCTATATTCTTTACGACGATATTTGCTGGATATTTTATTTTCTTAAAATTTTATTATATTATTCATATTAAATATATGTTAATTTATCGGTATTGAGTGTTCAATCCAAGGGGGTCGGTAAACCGAAAAAATTCAACGGAGGGATGCTCTTGGTCTATTTGTACAGATTGTGAATTAATAAACTGCAGGAATAATAGTTTGGAAATAATTCAGTATTCATTTTTTTTTATTTTTTTACTATACAATTAGCGACATTTTTAGTGACGTTTAGCGATGTTACTACATGTCGCTAAATACGTCGCTAAGTTGCGACGTTACTACAAGTCGCTAATGACGTCGCTAAAAATGTCGCTGTATGTCACAACTTGCTGACATGGCAGTATTGCCAGGTCATTAAAGACATCGCTGTAACGTCGCTATATAAGTCGCTAATTAGCGACGTTAAGCGACAAATAAGCACGTCGCTAATTAGCGACGTTGCGTCGCTAAACATCGCTAAACTAGTGACACATTTACGTCGCTAAAAAATGTCGGTATAGCGACGTTTAGCAACTTTTTCCTTTCAGCGACTAGCTGAGTTTCGACTTCTGTAAAACGTCGCTAATTACGTCGCTAAAAGTGATTAGCGATGTTTATTGGTCATTTAGCGACGTTTCTTTACGTCGCTAATTTGACTTTTTCTGGTAGTATTTAACTATGCACTACATGACATGTGATATGACTCAATCTCCATCATGGACATAAGGGTTAGTCAATGACCAAGCGTGGCTAGGATCTGTTGATTGTTGCATCACCCTGGGGTCAATCCAAATTGAACTATCAAGTGACAAAGTGGATTAGTATCTAGGGTGGTTGTAATATGGTACGTTATATAAGGGGAATACCATGTGACCATGCCTTGAGATTCCAGTTAATATTTGGGTTAAGTTGGCAACTAAACTTGTAGAGCATTGGGAGAGAATAAAATCTCGAGATCGTGCCTAACTAGCCACCTCCAGTCATCTAAATTGGGGTGTGCAGGTTAGTCCCTATGTATATTGTTTAAATCCTCATTAGTAGATGGCAATATCCGACTATTATATGATACTATGTGTTCTATGCGATCTTAGCATGGTGGCCTTACGAGAGCCGATGCATACTACTATGTGTTATACGATAATTTATTGCTCGGCTAACCTAGTATCTGGTTTGATCTAAGGATTCCTATATGCATAATATCTCTGGGATAATACAGACTCCATCTAGTAAGCCGTACAAGTGATTGGCGGATTATGTAATTGTCACGCCCAGTCCCAAAAATACACGGGACTAGGCCACGTGGCAATAGCCAGCTGTCATGTCTCCGAGGATAACCCAATTTAATGGATCCTAGCGAAGAGTGCTACGCTGTCCTAAATACTACCAAGTCCAATATCAATCAACAACAGGTAATCTAATCTCATCCATAATATAAACAGCAAGAAAGTACTAAAATAAATACTGGAAGATAAACGCCATTCTCAAAATATCATAGTACAACCAAGAATGTCTGGTGGGGACAAACCCACTACTAGGACGAAAATAAAGTACTGAATGATAGATAAAAAGAGTAATGACTAGGACATCGTCTGACTAGATAATGATGCTCCCAATCATAGGCAGAAGGCCTACCAACTGATCACGGAAACTCTGACGGTAGCACCTCAAGCTCCTCAGTTGTAGCATACCTAGTCTCCTATCCTGGGCTGTACACTGTGGGGTAATATGCCTCGTCCAAATCTGGAAAGGTACCAGGTCGTCAAAGGGACGTAACAAGATACATAGAAATATGCCATATATATATAAATACTGAATAAATAAATATAATAAAGGGTGTGCTAACCATCTAAGTGAATATACTGTGAGAACAACTTTGGTACGTATGGGTAGGCATAGGCATAACGTCCAACACTCCGAAGAGCGTGGTATCTGTATCGTCCATCATTCCGAAGAATGAGGTATCTGTAATATATATACGTCTGTATCACTCCAAAGAGCGCGGTATCTACAATAAAGGAAGTCATTGGATCCGTGGCTCCTCCTGATACTACGGAATCCAATGTGTGTAGCCCATACGCCTACTAGTTGTCCTCCCCGCCCAAATGTAGATATACAAGTCGAATACGCGACGTGCATACCCCGTATCTATATGCCAGACTCTACCAATACAAAATCCTGCATTACGCGCTAACCCTGATGCATGTCACATGCACAGATAGCTAGTCGAGTACGCGAACCCGTATCCCAATATGAAATTGTCACAGTGTAACGTGTAAGAGTGTCAAGTCTCGAAATATATCAGAGTATCCTCCCAATGGGGTGAGTCTGCTAGTGACTAGGTCAAGTACACTAATCATCGACGTAACCGTCGTCTGCACCCGAGTCAATCTCGGACACGCACAGTCATATGAAATAAAGCAACAAGATATCATACAACATATGCATCATTTAATTTAAACAGTAAATATGGCAAGGTATCTTGCCTGGGTCCTCAAGCTGTGAGTGCCAATAGCCTGCTCCTGCGGTGTCTCTTGGATGGTCTAGTGACCCTAACACACAATATAATATAGCAATCTAGCATCAGACACTAAAGTAACACACACAGACACTACGACGCTGCTCTTAGGTACTGTCGCAAGATCACGGCTAGTCGACTACAGAGTCGCGTGTGCACGTAGCTAGGGTGCGCACGTGTCCTATCCTCAGTTACCGTGTCTCTCATGACAATAAATTACCACGTTATGGGTTTTACGGAACTATTTATGTTTTGTACAACTTCATGTCCTTATTCCTCATGTTAAGTGTACTAGGTCTATGTCTACGTTTTTAGGTGAAATACAAGTTCCTTATACAAATCATATGATTGGGATAATTATTATCTTATTACTTACTAACTAATCTAGTAAATTATACAAACATACACACACATAGGGTTTAACATATTTTAGTTTATGTCCTTTAAATGATACCATGACACATCGTCACGACGACACGCCGATACAACTATACAACGAAACAGGAAGGAAGAGGCAAACAAGGTTTACCTAATCGAGGCTGAACGTGGGGGGGTCTGTGCTCATTAACTGGTCGTCCTCCGGCGTGGGGCGGAGCTTCGTTCGACATGCGGGCAGCAACGGCCGCGGGCGGCAGTAGCAGCGACTGTAGTAGTTACAGCAGCGGCAACAACGACCTTGGTAGCGGCGGGTGCGGGTGGTTGCTGGGCTGGGATGGTGTTGGGATGACGACTAGGTCGTGGGGAGGCGGAGGCGGTGGTACTCACGCGGCAGAGTTGGTTAGGGGAAGTCAGAAAGGGGGTTGGGTTTAATGAAGGGTGTTGGTGATGGTGAAGAAGATAGTGACGATGGTGGATGGAGGTGCTAGCGGTCTGTGCAGGCGGCTGGGGTGGTGGTCTGGCATCGAGGGGATGCTCCGGTGGCTAGGGGGTTACGGCCTGAGGTGGTGATGGCGTTGTGAAGTCGGGGAAAGGGAGGGAGCTCGGGTTAGAGGAAAGGTAGTCGGCTAGGGTTAGAGGAAGGATGGTGTTTATGATCTAGGGTTTCGATATAGAAAAAATGTGTATTATATATAGGAGGGGATTATGGGCTGACCTCGGGACTTGGGCCTGTCTGGTCTCTTTGGGGTGGAGCTGGTCCACATGAAAGGGTGTACATGGGCTTGGTGCGGTCCTGTTTTGGTAAAATTGCCTCTAATTAAATTTAATTAAAATATTACACCAATTGTTCTTTTTGTCAATTGGAAACACAAGGGGTTAACTTTGGGTGAAACACAAGAGCCATGGGTGTAGCAGGCTCAGAGTAGACTAATACCCTAATTTGGGTTATAGGGAATGGGTTGTGGTTGTGCCTTAAATTCAAGTAGGAATGGACAATTAAGGGAAATTGGATTTATTAAAATTATTCATGGACGTTTGTAACGAATACTGCGCAGCTAAAATAAAGCACAATATTGAGTTTTTAAAAGTTACACAAGGGTCAGATGGGTAGCCTGGCATTTCTAGGAGATGTATATAAAAATTGTTTGAAGGTAACTACTAATGTAGCTCTTCAAACATCGAAGCAATGGTAAGGTGTATTAAGTCACATAATTATTGCACATTAATTCTAATTGTATCCAAATTAATCCTAGTCTCTCAATTTAAATTAATTAAATCCTAAATTGGTCGAGGGGGTTTACAATCTACCCTCCTTAGAGTATTTCGTCCTCGAAATTAAAATATACGTATGGTAAAAACTACTGACTGAAATTAAAAATGCTATTACGTACCTAGTCCTTCGAAGAGACGGGGATAGCGTTGTCGAATATCCTCCTCACGTTCCCAGGTCGACTCACCTGGTGCATGATGTCTACAAGCGACACGAACTAGAGGGATAGTTTGACCTCGCAATACCTTCTCACTTTTGTCCAGAATCTCAACAGGCTCCTCTTGGTATGATAAACTCGGGCCGACTGTGATCTCTGAATGGTCAAGCACATGACTCAGATCTGGCATGTACCTCCTTAGCTGAGATACATGGAAGATGTCATGGACTCCTTCCAAAGTCTGTGGTAAAGCTAAACTGTAAGCAACCTCTCTGATGCGTTCTAACACATCGAGTGGTCCGATGTACCTCAGACTCAGCTTTCCTCTGCCTCCAAATCTGATAGACCCTCGAGTAAGTGAGATCTTTAGAAATACGTGATCTCCAACCTGGAACTCTAGGGGTCGTCGATGCGCGTTCGCCCAATGCTTCTGTCTGTCCTGTGCTGCTCGCAGGTGCCCTTGGATCTTCTTCACCTTCTCTACTGTACGAACAACCAACTCTAGCCCGAGAATCTGTCTCTCGCCTATATCGCTCCAACACACTGGAGAACGATACTTCTTTCCATACAACGCTTCATAGGAAGCCATCTGGATGCTCGCTTGATAGCTGTTGTTGTAGAAAAATTCAACCAAATGCAAATGGACCTCCCATGATCCTCCGAAATCAAGCATGCATGCTCTTAACATATCCTCCAATGTCTGGATGGTGCGCTCGGACTGGCCATCGATCTGCGGATGATACGATGTGCTAAACTTTAGGCGTGTACCGAGACTCTCTTGCATACTTCACCAAAAGTAGGATATAAACCTCGTATCCCTGTCAAATACTATGCTAACTGGCACTCCATGAAGTCGCACAATCTCTCTCATGTACATAACTGCTAAGACCTCTGTAGATTGCCCAACTCTAAAGGGTAAAAAGTGAGCGGACTTGGTGAGTCTATCCACGATTACCCAAACTGCATTATGACCACTAGGACTCCTCGAAAAACTCCTAACAAAGTCTATAGTGATGTGCTTCCATTTCCACTCCGGTATCGAGAGAGGTTGAAGTAATCCTGCAGATCTCTGATGCTCAGTCTTGACTTGCTGATATACCAGGCACTTTGCCACAAAATGTGCTATCTCTTTCTTCATTCCATGCCACCAATAGTACTGTCTCAAGTCTCTGTACATCTTCGTGCCTCCTGGATGAATAGAGTATGTTGAACTGTGTGCCTCTGACATCAGCTCCTGACGAAGTTCTCTATTTGGAACATAGAGACGATCTCCATATCTTAAAGTCCCGTCTTCATGTATACGCAATCATGTCTGTATTCTGGCCTCTGTCCTCTGTTGAAGCCTCTGGAATATGGCATCTGTCGGCAAAGCAGCCTTGATCCTCTCCACTAATGTCGATTACAACTGAAAACTCGACAACTGTCCGTCTACTCCGGGCATAACGACTTTTATACACATCTGCTCTAGATCTCTCAACAGATGTTGCTGGGTAGTCAAGAAAAATGCCATAGGTCTTCTGCTCAACACGTCAGCTACTACGTTGGCCTTTCTCGGATGGTACTGTAGCTCAATCTCAAAGTCTGTCATCACCTCGAGCCAACATCTTTGTCTCTGGTTCAGGTCCTTCTGAGTGTAGACGTACTTGAGGCTCTTGTGATCAGTGAATATCTCCACTCTTTCTCCATATAGGTAGTGCCTCCAAAGCTTCAAGGCAAAGATCACTACGTCAAGCTCCAAGTCGTGAGTGGGATAGTTCTTCTCATGGGTCCTTAATTGACTAGAGGCATAGGCCACAACCTTTCTATGCTGTATCAAGACATATCCTAATCCTTTCATGGATGCATTGCTATAGATCACGAATCCTCCGGGTCCAGAAGGTATGGTCAAGATAGGTGTTGTAGTTAGACGCTTCTTCAGCTCATCGAACGCTGTCTGACACTCCTCTGTCCAGGTGAACTCCTGCTCCTTACGGGTCAAGCGGGTCATCGGTTCTGCGATCTTCACAAAGGTCTCCACGAACCTCCGGTAATATTCGGCAAGTCCTAGGAAACTCCTCACCTCTGAGACATTGGTAGGGGTTGGCCATGTCTCTACTGATGAAATCTTCGCCGGATCTACTGAAATACCATCTCCTGAGATGACGTATCTAAGAAAAGTGACACGATCTAGGAGAAACTCACACTTGCTCAGCTTGGCATAAAGCCTCTCTCTCTTCAACGTCTCTAGCACTAGTCTCAAGTGCTCTTCGTGCAACTCGTTGCTCTTCGAATACACCAAGATGTCGTCGATGAAGACTATCACTAACTGGTCAAAGTATTGGTGGAATACTCTGTTAATCAAGTTCATAAATATAGCAGGCGCATTCGTCAGTCCAAAAGGCATCACTAAGAACTCGTAGTGACCATAAATAGTCCTAAATGCTGTCTTTTGAATGTCTTCTTTTTGCACCTTCACTTGATGATAACCCGATCTCAAGTCGATCTTTGTGAACACTACTGCTCCTGTCAACTGGTCGATAAATCATCAATCCGCGGCAGGGGGTACTTGTTCTTGATGGTCAAAGCATTAAGGGCTCTGTAATCAATGCACATACGTATTGTTCCATCCTTCTTAGGTACAAACAATACTGGTGCTCCCCAGGGTGATGCACTAGGACGGATAAATCCCTTGCTCTACAACTCCTCTAATTGTAGCTTCAGCTCATCTAGTTGGGTGCTGGGTGACTGGAACTCCCCCTCTGAGCTGGTGCATGTCCAACTGTAGGAGGCACCACTTCCTCCTTAATAACCACTTCTAATTTAACAGTAGGTGGTCTCTCTTCCTCCTTAACATTCACTTTCTCTTTAACAGTAGGAGGTATCACTTCTCCTTAACAGTAGGAGGTGCCTCTTCCTCCTTAACATTCAATTCCTCTGTAACAGTAGGAGGTAATACTTCCTCCTTAACAGTAGGAGGTGCCTCTCTCAAGCGACGTGCATGTGCTCGGGTCATGGGTGTCATCTGGTAAGATAGATGGAAACAAAAAATATAATTGATAGCAGATATAAATATATGTATCCATATAGTTAAAATAGATGTTACATTCCACATTAAAAATACAGTACATAATTCCTTAACTAATTCCTTAATTTGGGATACTAAATATTTTATAAACTATCTGAATACAAAATTGCAAATACTTATTTATCGATACTGCAAAATTATGATCTTATCATCAGTAGTTCGTCTCTTGAATGAAAAATGAATTAATAGAGCTAAGATAGGTGCTAATGATCAAATTATTATGTTATAAATGATTCTTTTATGCACATCAAGAAGAGGTAGTTGCTATGTTGTTAGTATCATGTATAATACAATCTTATGGTACGATATGATATACTACTATTTTCATAAAATTGGTTTATCTAATAAAATATAAATTAAGCTGATAACATTAATTTATGTTTCTTTTGTTTCAAGTTTTTTTAAGATAAACCAAAAAAAGAAAAATTGTCTAACAATCTTAGAGTTGATCCTTATTTTATGTTCAATGTAAAGTTTTAAAACAAATATTTGCGTTCTTCATTTTTATACTTGCTGTTTATTCAAATATGCTAGTACCACAGTAGCACAAACTTGTTAATATTTGTGAGCACAAATTTTTAGTACTTGTTAGTATTAAACTTGTTAACACTATTAATTAAAGAAATATTTGCTTATAACCATTTATTTAAGCACTGTGTGTGTCACGCCCCAATCCCAAAATATTGAGGGACTAGACACGTGGCAATGGCCAGCAGCACACAATAATGGGCAAACCCAATTTAATGGACCCATCAAGGTGTACTTAAGCTGTATAACAACAGTAAGGGTCTATGATACTAATCTCATCCACAGAAATAAATACATCAATAAGAAGTATAAAACAACATCAAGTCTCAATAAAGTATCTTAGGGAACAACCCGATAATATGTCTGATACAACAGGTCGATAGACAGGAAATAGAAGTCCAACAAATAAAAATAACTGAGTATAATAAACCAGATACTCAGGAGAAATCCTCGGCGATCACCTCATCCTCGGGTACTGGTACTGCTCCTGTCCCATACACCTCAGGGTAGATCTCCTCTGCTAAACCTAGGGACATAGCAAGGTACAAGAATAACTCAAGCCAAAATAAATACAGTACAATAATAAAGGAATCAATAGGGTAAACTATATAACCAGCTAAGTGATATGCAATATGAGAGAATTAATCATACTCAGGCTGAGACTACTATAGGCTCTGTGTCGGGGAAACCCATAGCAGTATTCTCTCGAAGGGCCAGTAATGTGCCAAAGCTCTGTGTCAGAGTCTAAGGCACCTCCAGTAATATAATATATATATATAATCAGCCTTTTGTATGGTAAATCTCTCCCCACCCAATGTAATTACACGTCTCATATTCACGATATCTCATGTCCATGTCACGCAAGATCATATCTAATGCAGCAAGTCATAATGATAGCCAGGTATATGTATAAAGTATATGTCATGAAACCTGTATCCTATACATAATCACCATGAATATCTTAGAAAGATTCTGTCTTATGAATAGTGTCAGGTGTCCTGTGGTATAACGTACTTGATAATACAAGCATGAAAAATATATAGGGTCTCGATATCCATCTCTAGGTGACGTTACACAATTCCGCATACGGCGTTGACACCCGAATATTATTCGGACGTTAAGAAATGTCACACGGTCCTGGGTTGAATATATTTATCATATAATTAAATTAAGGAAATAACATGTAGCATATACTACAAGATTGGCAAGGTACACTTGCCTGGGGTTCGGACTCCAACTACTGCTTTGGTATCAGCGGGATTTACAGGTACTCCTCCGGTTGCGGAACGATGGCTCAGAATCGACTAAAATTTGCGTACTCGCGGGAAGGCGCATCGCGACTACGGTAGAGCTCGGTGGTGGCTGTTGTGGCTGTTGTGCTTACTGACAGCAGACCTCGATGGCTGCTAGGGTCGACGGTGACGTCGTCGACGGGTGCTCAGGCTCGCGGAGGCGGAGGTGGTGGTGGAGATGGGTGTCGGCGGTGGCTGTGGTGGTGATGGCAGCGGGAAAATGGGGGGTTTAAATAGGGGAATGCCGGGGTAGAGGAGGTGGACGATCGGGAGAGGGAGAGACGCGGGGAGTAGGGGAGGCGAAACCGCCGCGGGGGCGGGGGCGGAGCTGTAACCGCCGACGGCGGGTCGGGGAACGGCCGAGTAACGGCAAAGGAGTCGGGGGGATTTCTACAGTTACTGTGCAGAAAGAATGGGTTTGGGTTTTGGGTCGGGTTCGGGTATGGGTCAGACCCGACCCACTAAGGTTGGTTTATGGGTTCGGTTTAATTGGGTTTGGTTCAGAATTAAACCGGTTTGTTTGGTTTAATTAAAACATTAATTTTTAGGTCTTTAAAAATAGTTTCGGGGTCCAATAAATTCCAAAAAATTGCTGTAAGTCTAATATTTTATTTTACACCCAAAAATATTATTTTCATAAAATTTTAATATTTAATTAAATGACAAAAAAATTTTAATACCAGAAATCATTGATATTAATTAGTAAAAAAATCCAAAATAATTTCGAAAATTTATTTTTAAATTCATGAAAAATCTGGGGGTTTACAATCTACCTCCCTTAAGAGGATTGCGTCCTCGCAATCAAAGAATAACGAAACATAACTAGTCAGTAGAGATGACACGGTTTCAAAATATGTTCGAAGCACGACACAACAAAAATCATGATCAAAGAGAAATCGAAGGATGAGGGTTAAGCAAAACACCTAGGGAAGGAATAAAGTATCTCTCTAGACAATGAAAATTAGGTAAATTCAAGAGTGAAGGAAATCTGGTTAGAGCAAAGAAAACTACATCTTAGAAAACTAGGTTATCAATTATTAACAAGTTCAAAATACTAGTTTTGAGGCTAGAAAATGAACTAACGGGCACATGCTAAGGCATTACTAGAAACAGATAACTATGAAAAACTTACGCGTATTTTCTACTCCACGAGTCTGCACGTCCTCCAAGGTCATCGCAAAAGCTTGTCCGCGTCCTTGTGGTGGTGCCCTCTGCTGTTGCTGGGCCTGCTGGAAGAGTGCTGCTCGAGGTGCCAAGGGTGGCCTCGGTTGATATTCTTCTGGTGCTGGTAGAGCTTGTTGGTTTACCATTAGTGCTCCTTCTCGAAGCTCAGGGCATTCCCTCACTGAATGCTGACTGGATCCGCAAGCTAAGCATAATCCGAATTTATGTCTACACTCCTTCTCAATATGGCCTACCTTGCCACAATAGTGATAAGTAGGAAGGGTTAGGGATTTGGATACAGCTCCATGTGGTGCTTGATGCAGGTGAGGTTTCTTTGCAGCTTCTCCATGCGGTGCTCTGGCTGGTGCTGATGTGAAAGGTCACTTCAGATTGGACTCTCTCCTGGTGACGCGCTCTATACGTCGAGCTGCAGCAACGACGTCCGCGTATGAAGTAGGTACAACAGATTCGATCATTCTCTGTAGCTCAAAGTTTAGTCCGTCGAAGAACTTCTCAGTCTTATCCTCTTCTGTCGGGATCAGGATAGGGGCAAAGCGACTCAGACGAATGAACTCCACGTTATACTCTTCCACTGTCATACTGTCTTGAGTGAGGCGATTGAACTTGTCCTGAAGTTCTGATCGAGCAATAGATGGAATGTACATCTCCTGAAAGAGTCTGAAGAACTCCTCCCAAGTGACTCGGTCTGGTCCGAGCCGTCTCTCTTCGGATAGCCACCAATGGTGAGCATTGCCCATCAACTGCATCCTGACGGTAGTCATCCAACGCTCTCTTGGAAGCTCAACTGCTTCTAATTGATGTTGAGTGTTTGTGAGCCACTCATGAAATTCAGTGGGCTCCTCCTTGCCTGAAAAGGTGCGGGGCTTCAGCTGGCGAAAATTGGTGATAGATTCTGTCGATGGTCGTCGAGATGGCAGGTTCGCATGCTCCAGTGCGATCACTATATTGTTTTGTAGAGCCTCTTGTTGAATCTGCTGTTGAGCTTGCATCATTGCGTAGATCATTTGAAACATCTGTTGCCCGTCCGTGGCTTGACCTGGTGGAAAAAACATGCATTGGTAGAGTGAACTGTGGTGGAGGTGGAATGTCATCTCGCTGGAATCTTGAGGCATGCTGATTCGCTTGACTGCTTTGGTGAGCGGATTGACCTCCACCAACTGGTGTCACTTCATCTTCTTCGTAGGTGGTTATAACATCTTGTGGTGTTCCTGCAGGAGTCTCATTGCTTGCTGGTGTTTCCATTACTCTGTATTCAAATTAAACTATAAGAGGCACAGAGGAATCAAGACAGGATGCATGTCAAGAATTTAATTGGAATCCGATATAGATATCAAGAACGATTCAATCAAGTGGATGAGATCCTATAACTTATCCCATCTTTGTTGCAGGCTTGCTCAGTTTCTAAGTTGAAACAGAAATAATTTAGTCGTTGACCTGCATGGGCCACCACAAAAACCATGTCACGCCCCAGTCCCAAAATATTGAGGGACTAGACACGTGGCAATGGCCAGCAGCACACACTAATGAGCAAACCCAATTTAATGGACCCATCAAGCTGTACTTAAGCTGTATAACAACAATAAGGGTCTATGATACTAATCTCATCCACAAAAATAAATACATCAATAAGAAGTATAAAACAACATCAAGTCTCAATAAAGTATCTCGGGGAACAACCCGATAATATGTCTGATACAGCATGTCGATAGACAGGAAATAGAAGTCCAACAAATAAAAATAACTGAGTATAATAAACCAGATACTCAGGAGAAATCCTCGGCGATCACCTCGTCCTCGGGTACTGGTACTGCTCCAAAGACTGCTCATGTCCCGTACACCTCAGGGTAGATCTCCTCTGCTAAACCTGAGGACATAATCCGGATCCAGGTCCTCAGGGGACATAACAAGGTACAAGAATAACTCAAGCCAAAATAAATGCAGTACAATAATAAAGAAATCAATAGGGTAAACTATATAACCAGCTAAGTGATATGCAATATGAGAGCATTAATCATACTCAGGCTGAGACTACTATAGGCTCTGTGTCGGGGAAACACATAGCAGTATTCTCTCAAAGGGCCAGTAATGTGCCAAAGCTCTGTGTCAGAGTCTAAGGCACCTCCAGTAATGTAATATATATATAATCAGCCTTTTGTATGGTAAATCTCTCCCCACCCAATGTAATCACATATCCCATATTCACGATGTCTCATGTCCATGTCACAAAAGATCATATCTAATACAACAAGTCCTAATGATAGCCAGGTATATGTATAAAGTATATGTCAAGAAAACTGTATCCTATACAGAATCACCATGAATATCTCAGGAAGATTCTGTCTCATGAATAGTGTCAGGTGTCCTGTGGTATAACGTACTTGATGATGCAAGCACAAAAAATATATAGGGTCTCGATATCCATCTCTAGGTGACGTTACACAAATCCGCGTACGGTGTTGACACTCGAATATTATTCGGACGTTAAATAATATCACACGGTCCTGGGTTGAACATATTTATCATATAATTAAATCAAGAAAATAACATGTAGCAAATACTGCAAGATTGGCAAGGTACACTTGCTTGGGGTTCAGACTCCAACTGCTGCTCTGGTATCAACGGGATTTACAGGTACTCCTTCGGTTGCGGAACGATGGCTCAAAATTGACTAAAATTTGCGTACTCGCGGGGAGGCTCGTTACGGCTACGACGGAGCTCGGTGGTGGCTGCTGTGGCTGTTGTGCTTGCTGACAGCGGAGCTCGATGGCTGCTGGGGTCGACGGCGACGTCATCGACGGGTGCTCCGGCTCGCGGAGGCGGAGGTAGCGGTGGAGATGGGTGTCAGCGGTGGCTGTGGTGGGGATGGCAGCGGGAAAATGGGCGGTTTAAATAGAGGAATGCCGGGGTAGAGGAGGTGGACGGTCGGGAGAGGGAGAGGCGCGAGGAGCGGGGGAGGCAAAACCGCCGCGGGGGCGGGGGCGGAGGCGGAGCTGTAAACGCCGGCGGCGGGGTCGGAGGCGGAGCTGTAACCACTGGCGGCGGGTCGGGGAACGGCCGAGTAACGGCAGAGGAGTCGGGGGGATTTCTACAGTTACTGGGCAGAAAGAATGGGTTCAGGTTTCGGGTCGGGTTCAGGTATGGATCCGACCCGACCCGCTAAGGTTGGTTTAGGGGTTCGGTTTAATTGGGTTTGGTTCAGAATTAAACCGGTTTATTTGGTTTAATTAAAACATTAATTTTAGGTCTTTAAAAAATTGTTCCGGGGTCCAATAAATTCCAGAAAAATTGTTGTAAGTCTAATATTTTATTTTACACCCAAAAAATATTATTTTTATAATATTTTAATATTTAATAAAATTAAAAAAAATTAATACCAGAAATCATTGATTTTAATTAGTCAAAAAATCCAAAAAATTTCCGAAAATTTATTTTTAAATTCCTGAAAAATTTGGGGGTTTACAGTGTGTGTGTCTATGTGTTCGGATCAATGTGTCAGGGTGTCTCCATGTATGTCCGTGTTCACGTGTGTCCATATGTGCCCGTATGTGTCCGTGTCCATGTGTGTCTACATGTGTGTCCGTGTTACTACAAATTTTGTCATGTAGGGTTGTGTCCTATGCGTGTTTCCATGTGTTCGGGTCAATGTGTTAGGGTTAGGATTGTGCCCTGTGTGTATCCATGTGTCCTGATTGTGTCTAGTATGTGTGTGTGTGTCCTAGTTGTGTCCTGTGTGTGTCCATGTGTTCTGATTGAGTCCAGTATATGGGTGTGTGTCCTAGTTGTATCCTGTGTGTGTCCATGTGTCCTGATTGTGTCCTACTTGTGTCCGGGTCTGGGTTAGGGTTTACCGAGCCGGGAGGAAGGGAGGAGGAGCGCCTAAGAGAGGAGTCGACAGAGGAGGCCCATGCCGGAGGGGGAGGAGAAGCTTCTGGGGTTGCCTGTGTTGGGGTTGGTAGGCGAACACGGTCGCGTCGTGGTGGGGGCGAAGGAGTCGATCGAGGGATGGGTCACAGGAGCCGCGAAGGGTCGTCGGAGCCGCGTTAGGTCGCCCAGGGAGGATGGATCGCCGGTGGGGGCACGCATTTTCAAAAAGTTGGGGAGAAAAAAGAAATAAAAAGTCGAATAGACGAGAGAACCCTATATTCAGTAATTTAGCGACGTCCGCAAGAGACGTCGCTAAATGTCGCTAAATAAAAACTTAGTGACGACATCTAAAGACGTCGCTAAATGTTGCTAATTAAAAAATTAGCGATGGCAGAAAAATACGTCGCTAAGCGTCGCTATTGAAAGTTTTCGACGTTAGAGACGTCGCTAAAAATGTCGCAAAAGATCAAAAAAAGAAACGTCGATAAATATGTCGCTAAACGTCGCTAAATCAAAAAAATCAACGATGTTTAGCGACATTAAAGATACTTATAGCGACTATTCTTTTAAAAATTGAAGTACAATCGCTAAACGTCTCTATGTGTCGCCAATAACAACGTATATCAACATTTATTTTAGGAGTCGCTCATGTCTTTAATATTAGAGACATTTTATTATGAATTTGCTAAAAATGTCGCTATTTCATCATATTTTGGTAGTGCATTATCATAAACCTGCCCTTTATGTCATTAAAATCATGTTTTAAAGTTCCTAAAACTTTTTTAAGTTCATTGAAAAGTGCTTCCCCTGATGTTTCAACAACTTTCAAAAATTCAATAAAGAACTCTTTCACTATTATTATAGTCGTGGAAACATCAACATATATCAATATAACAGACATATATTCTTCGTGACTAACATTCGGAGTATAATCATTAATTACCGAAAACTATTTTGCCCCTTTGACAATATCAAGGATCTTGCTCTTAATCTCGACCGCCAACAAAAGTTTTAACACATCCTGCATATTATGACCAAGATAATGGACATGGAAGATCTCTTTTTTTCGAATACGCCTTAGGTTCTCTTCCATTATTGAATCAAAATCAACGATCATTATAATTATACTTAAAAAATTCCACTATCGTGATCATCGAGTTTTTTATTACTCCCACGAAATACCAAATTACTACAAGCAAGAGTTTTCACAACACACATAATTCTCTTCAAAACTTCAATCCAATACATTTTCTCTTTCTCGATTGCTTTTTTATTAGAAGAATCAATAGTTAGTTTTTTCTCAACCTTGGTCTGCCTTCATCCAGTTAGTTAAACTATTAAAGTGATCACTACTTTTTCATGCTCACTAAGCCTCAAATGAACATTTTTCAGTCATTATACCCTATAGTTGCTGATGTTAAAGGACTTGGCACAAATCTCGCTCTCTCTCTTTTGAATAATATATAACAAAAATAAAACACCTTATCATTCTTTCGAGAGTATACTATCCATGACCTATCAAGTTTATTTTTACATTTGGCAAAAATAGAGTTTAGTGTTTGTCACAGAAGCTTCTATTTTGGACATTAGCCGGATACACTTCATCCATAACTCTTATTGGGCCCTTCTCTACTAACAAATCAATTTTTCTTTGAAGCATATTAATCTCCAAATTTCCTAGATCAAACAAATCATTTAAATCTACGTCATTCCCATATAAATTTTTATTCATAGGTTCATTATCAATTATAGTATCCATCTTATTTATCTCATTATTATTCTCTTCTTCAATTCCATCCCTTTACAATTATCATTTAAATGAATCTTATCATTTATAATCATATTCTCAGTTAAATTTTCATTAGCATTCATGGGGTTCAAATTTTTATCATTCACAATTCACACTCTTAGGAAAGTTTTCATCAACAATCACACTCTCAATTAAATTTGGCAGCATATTTGTAGGTTTTTACATACATATTCATAGATGCCATGAGAGATTGTGTGAGTTTGTCTTGTCTTGTCTTTTTATTTCTTCCTCTTCGAACTTCATGATTCAAATCTTCTTTCACCCGTCATGATTTTTGAATCCCACGCAAACCTAACAAAATAAAAAATGAGTTAGCAAACATCTAAACACGAGTACAAAATTATACCAAAGAAAGTTTATCAACTATGCCCATTTCAAACTTGGCTAAATGTTTCACAAGAATATATTAAATCACAAAAGCTTGGAAAATGTAGAGAATCATATATAAATTTAATTAAAGTGGCCAAATTTCTAAGCATCATGCTTCACAGAAGAGCCTACACTCAAATTAATCTGAACTATTGCAATATAGATTAAAAATTTAAAGGTTATGGGAAAGAACTACTGATTCCTAAAGGATGCCAACTATATATAGTCATATTCTTAGGAACTTTCAGTCTCAGGCTCACGGCTAGCACGTTTAAGTTAAAAAATTTGGACTGCCAACTTGCAAACAAAACAACAATTTGCAAAAGTCCAAATAGTTACTGTAGATTCAATTGTTCAATATACTCCAAAAGTGAATTGCAAAGGATATACTCAAGAATAACCGTCTAATTCTCAAATTCAGATACTATAATAACTATGCTAAAATGGAAACATATATTAGAAGGAAAAACAAGTTTTACCTATGAGCACCCTCAGCACAATATCCCAATAATATTATTACGTTCTTGTGCCCGACGCCCAATTGCTTCAGGTTTGCCAGCGGCCGCCAGAATGAAGGCTTTGAAGCAAAAAAGAGAGAGATGATATTAGAGATTTAGAGAAAAAAAAGACTGAGAGAGAGAGAGAGAGAGAGAGAGAGAGAGAGAGAGAGAGAGAGAGAGATAATATTAGCATTGCAGATAAACTAATATTTATATAAAGTCAAGAAAAAAATAGACGTTAGAAAATTATTAATGGAGCACAAAATACGTTCGTAGTTGAGGGAGGTTTTCTGTAGGACTCGGGAGAGAGAGATTCGTTGGAGTCTTGGAGAGAGAGAGAGAGAGAGAGAGAGAGAGAGAGAGAGAGAAAGAAAGAGAGAGAGGAAATGAAGAGGCGGTAGGTTTTAATTTTTTCTCTGTTTTGTTTGCTCACAGCTTTCTTTTTCGGATAATATGGGTAATGGGCATCCTTCCCCAGGCCATTTTTTGGCACTGGATGGCTGGATCTACCTAAAAAAACAAAATATAAATAGGTCCCCTCTTGGGGGAGGAGGCATATCACTCCCCGTTCCCGATATACATATTTGGAACATATTATTTTTCCTGCTTATATCATTTGTTGCTTGCATGGTAAAGAGTTTGCATGTCATGGAGACTAGACCCATTCTTTGGTTCAATTAGACTCGTGGCTTAATTGTTGGGTAGGTTTGATCATGAGTTGAACCCATGGTCTAAAGCTTAAAACCAAGCTATATAAGTTAACTTCTTTCTCTCTCTTTCCTCATTTTTTTTTCCTTCCTTTATTTAGGCAAGTACACCTTGTACTACATGGAAAAATTTCTTGATTTTTGATTTTTTTTCTTGTATTTTATTAGTCTATTATGTTCTCATGATGATTCTAAACACTTTTATTACTTGGAGTTTTTGGTTTTAATGGGTGGATTTGAGAAGATCTACATTTGAAGTTTAGGATTTTTTTTATGGGTTCCTTGATTTTTGGTGGTTTTGATCTATTAAAACATGGTATTTTTAAAAAAAATAGTTTCTGGGATGGATGGAACACTTTATTTTGAGCATTTTGGTTTTTGGTTCACTTGATTTGGAGTTAAAATAAAGTTTTTATGAAAAAAAAATATTATTTCAGTTTTTGGGAGCTTTCTGCCATGGCTGAACCTACTGTTGGGGGAGACGAACTTCCCATGCGGTCTGAGATCACACGACCTTGACTTATGTGACCTATGAGGTCTGAGCTCATCTAGCCTTGACTCATGTGACCTATGCGATCTGAGCTCATGCGGCCCGACTCATGTTACCCATGCGGTCTGAGCTCATGCGGCTCAACTCATGCGACTCATGTGACACATGCGACCCATGCTACTCATGTGACTCATGTGACTAATTCAATACATGCGACCCATATGCGAACGACTTTCTATGCGGAACCTGTCATATTCGACACTGACTCTATGCGTCCCTGGCCCTTTGCGGTCCTGTGTGCATGATTTGTTGATTTTTCTTGGTTTGTTATTTTATTGGATTTTTGTGATTATAAGTGTGATATTGATGATTATGTGTTGAACCTGACTATATGCTTGACCCGACTATGAATAGAGATAGGCCATGCGGCCAAGTGACTATGACTACCATTGTACCTGACTCGACCAACGTATTGCTATGTGCTAGAACTCATGTGATTTTTCATTGATTGGTAACTTGACTCGACTATTGGTATCAGTGCTGATACACTTACTACGTGCTAAGTGTTTTTACGTGATTATGTTATATTTTTTACACCGAGGTGTGCCTATGTGCTAAGCGACATGAGATGTAATAAATTTCTCTGGCATGGACATGATAGTTGGTCATTAACCAAGCGTGGCTATGATTTTTTGACAATTGCATCACGCTCGAGTGAATCCAAATTGAACTGCAATGTGATAAAGCGGATTCGTATCTAGCATGCCCGTACCAGGGTACGATATATAAGGGGAGTAACATGTGACCACGCCATATGATTCCAGCTAACCGTAGGGTTAACTAGGCAACTAAAACAAGTAGAGCATTGGAAGGGACGAAATTATATGGGGAGTGAAGGCTGGGCCCCATAGATATTGTTTAAATTCTCATTAGTGGATGGCAATATCCGACTATTATATTATACTATGTGTTCTATGCGATCATAACATGGTAGCCTTACGAGGGACTGGTGTATACTACTTTGTGCTATGCGGCAATTCTTGGCTCAGCTAGCCCCTGCTAGAATATGGTTCGATCTGAGGATTTTTATTATATGCATAATACCTCTGGGATAACCCAGACTCCATCTAGTAAGCCGTACAAGTGATTGGCCGATTATGTAACTGAGCTTGTTTGTGTATTGTATCTGCTGTCAAATAGTCTAGGAACATGGACTATCATGGTGCAATGGTTTAACCCTTGTCCTTGTTTGGTTCTAGGGTTAGATTATTGTGTCCTGATATGTTATGAACAAAAACTACGAGACAGAACTATATATGTATCTATTTCAAAAACTGGTTATATTTCTTCATTCGTGCTTTCTTTGTGGTACTTGCTATTTAGGGTCTAACCCCACTGGTTTTGTATGGCCAGGTTTACAGCAAGCACCCGAGGAACAAGCGTACTTTCCCATGAACTATGGAGCGCACCAGGCGGTTGGACACTGAGGAAAACGAGTGGGTCTCTTCTTTCCTGCTCATTATTGCACACATTACTTATTTTGGGCGTTTAGCTACCAGCACTTGTTAGTCGTGAATCTGGACATTTAATTTTCCTATATGATTGTAATTAATGAGACTGCAGCTGATCATGGTCATGTACTTTTGATACTCTGTCAGCTTTCTTATTTTTGCATAGCTAGTTTCTAGAATATCGTGGCAGAGCGTTTGGGATGCCTTACTTTTTTGTCATATATGTTCTACGTTTACTATTATTACTTGACTTATTAAGATAATAGATGTGTTGTTTGACCCTAAGTGACTTGCTTGTAGTATGCACCCCTTGTCTAGTTACAGTCGTGACCATCGTACGACGTTATATACCTTGTACGGGTGAGTTGGCCATGACCGTCTCCGTATTCTAGTACTGTGGTGTGACAAGATTTTAGAGGTGGCCCATGCAGGTCTATTTTTTCAGACTTGTGGGGTGTTATGATCATAGGAGTCTCAATCAAACATATGCCTTTGAAATCCAAAATTCGTTCTTCTCGAAGCCTTGCTTGACTATCAAATTAATTATTTTCTTGATCCTTCCCATCATCTTCTTGATATTTTTTGTCCTTTACTTTAGGGCTTCTTCAGTTGCTTGAGCAGCAGGCTTGGCAGGACATGGTTCCCCTGGGCAACAAAGAAAGGTAGCACCTGTTCAAAGTAAAATTCGAATAGAGCCAGTAGTTGAATAAGCTGGCACGGTGGAACCGAAAGTTGGACATGTTGATCAAGCATCCCCTGAGATCCTTGTAACCCTAGTAGTATCGGCAGTATCAATGGTACTTGACACCCCAACATTATTGAATATCCTTCAGGGAATGATGGCTACGTAGCAACATCAGATGGCAGTGCAATAACATTAGCAGTTTCAACAACAAGATCAAAATATCTTGTTGAGTTCGGGTTTACAGACAGCCTTGGAAAGAGGAGGAAGGACTGATTCGGGGGCGTCGATTATATTTTTTTGACTTAACCTGAGATACTTTGACGGCACGGAGGACGCCATCACAGCAGATGCCTGGTTGCAAGATATTAAGGTTATGCTAGCAACAACAATAGTTTTGACGGATAAACAAGTTTATCAAGTTCAATTGCAGCTTCAAGACCTTGCCCGTGACTGGTGGACGTCAGTAGAGGTTGGCTTGAGGTGTCCTATCTCCTGGGACAGTTTCAGGGCTCGATTCTGGGCCAAGTACTTTGGATTTTTCACATAATATGAGCTACAACAAAGGTTTATCATTCTCAAGCAGGTCGGTAGGACTATGGATGGATATGGAGTTGAGTTTTGTAGGCTGAGTAGATTCGCCCCGACTATGGTGGATACAGAGTCGAATAGAGCAATGAGGTTCTAGCGAGGACTTCATCTGGAGATTCTACAAATGGTAGAGGGACACGACTACCAAACTTATGAAGAAGTACAGATAGCAGCTCGGAGGTACGAGCTTACCATGCAGACGTTATCTGTAAGGACTGGAGGCCAAAAGAGGTATCATGCTCAGAATAAAGTTGGAGGAGGAAGAGTACCTCCGACGTTAGCACCATCACCTGGCGTTAGCATCCATGATTCAGCACCAAGGAGGGCAGCAGTTTTAACGGTGATAGTACTGGCTCGGCAGTAGCCAAGACTGCAACAACAACAACAGTGCCAAGGAACACCGGTGGGTTACACTTACTGTGGAAAGGAAATCCACAATAGAGATGTGTACAGAGCAACCAATGGGTTGTGTATGAGGTATGACAGTCCAGATCATCGAATTGCCAATTATCCGATAATATAGAGGCTATGAGGGTTAGTCCAACAGTACCAGCGCTACCAGCACCAAGGACAGTCCAGCAGAGAGGGCCAGTAATAGCAGTAAGGCCATTTGCTCAACGTCCGCTACTGACACAAGCTCAGATGTACCAATAATAACAAGATCAACAACAGGGCCAACAGAGGCCATAAAATAATGTATTCAAGGGGGGCAACAACGAGAAGCGCATCAGGGACAAGGCCAAGATTTTACTTTATCTCTGGAGGAGGCTTTGGCATCTGGCGACGTAGTGGCAAGTAATATCTCTGTCACATCTTTTTCTGCTATAGCATTGTTTGATTCAGGTGCATCCCATTCATTTGTATCTGCACGATTTGTGACATGCATTGGATTAGAGTTTGAGGTGTTACCAGAGAGGTTGAATATACTCACTGGTAATGAGCTCGTAGGAGTTAGCAGGATATTTATAGAGTGTTCGGTCGTAGTGTGCGGGCGTTCACTACCAACATGGTTGATCGAGTTTCCTATGGGTAACTTTGATGTTATCTTAGGCATGGAGTGGCTGAAAGACAATCATGCTATGATAGATTGCCATAAGGGTAGTATATTATTTAGTATCACGGGCACGGAAGGTTTCACCTTTAACAGATCTGTGGGAGACCAACATGAAGATAGGATCGCAGTAACAGTGATAATAGAAGAACAATTTTCCGAGATAGTTAAGGAGTTCTTAGATGTCTTCTCAGAAGAACTACCAGGGTTACCCCTAGTAAGAGATATTGAGTTTTGTTTAGAGTTGATCCTTGGAGCAGGGCCAATATCTTTTAAATTTTACTAAATGACACCATCAAAACTAGACCAGCTGTACCAACACGTAGAAGTGCTGAATGCAAAGAAATTTATTCGAGCCAGTGGATTACCTTGTGGAGCGCCAGTGGTTCTAATAAAAAAGAAGGATGGCTCATCACGATTATGTACCAACTACAGACAGTTGAACGCAGTAACAGTGAAGAACAAGTATCCATTACCAAAGATTGATAATTTATTTGATCATCTAAGTAAAGCCAAGGTTTTATTTAAGATCGATCTTCGATCAGGGTATTATCAAGTAAGAGTTTGGGAGCCAGACATACCTAAGACAATATTTATGTCACGATATGGGCATTACAAATTCTTAGTTATGCCATTCGGACTGACTAATGCTCCAGCGATATTTATGGATTTGATGAATTATATTTTTATGCCATATCTAGATTAGTTCATGGTGATTTTCATAGACAACGTTCTAGTCTATTCCAGTAGCGAAGAGGAGCATGAAGAGCATCTTCGAAAGGTCTTACAGATTTTGAGGGAACACCAGTTATACGCAAAGCTCAGCAAGTGAGAATTTTGGTTGGATCATATGTCAGTCTTGGGTCACATCATATCTGGAGCAGGAGTAGTAGTAGATCGAAAGAAGTTTGAGGCCGTAGAGAGTTGGCCAGTTCCTAAGATAGTAGTTGAAGTGTGCAATTTCCTGGGATTGGCATGGTACTACAACAGGTTCATGGCAAACTTTGCAAGGATTTCAGCACCGCTAATTCGATAAACATGCAAGAAGGCTAAGTTTGACCGGTCAGTAGAGTGCCAGACATTATTTGAAGAATTAAAGAAAATATTGATTTCAACTCCGATTCTCATGCTTTCAGTAGGTTCTTGAGGGTTTAAAGTGTATTGCGATGCGTCAGGCAAAGGACTTGGGTATGCATTGATGCAACATGGAAGGGTGATAGCTTATGCATCACGGCAGCTTCGAGATTATGAGAAGAATTATCCGAATCATAATTTGGAGTTGGCGGCGATAGTATTTGCATATAAGCTTTGGAGGCACTAATTGTATAGTGATAGGGTGGAAATATTTATAGATCACAAGAGCTTAAAATATGTATTCACTCAGAAGGAATTAAACATGAGGCAGAGGAGGTGGCTAGAATTGATAAAAGGACTATGATATGGAACTCCAGTACCATCCAGGCAAGGCAAATGTGGTAGAAGATGCTCTTAGCAGGAGAGGTAGTACATTTATGTTGACATTGTAGCGGCATATCATAGAAGATCTTCGAGAAATTAGGATCGAGTTTGTACTTCCCAAAGATGTAGGAGTATTGGCTAGTTCACAGGTACAATCCAATATTATAGAGAGGATTAAAGCATCTCAGACAGAGGATCCGAAAGTTTAAAAGCTTCAGGCGGAATGTGTGTCTGGTCTCAGGAAAGAGTTGATGATTCATGAAGATAGAACTCTTAGGTTTGGAAATCGTCTCTGTGTACCTAGTGGAGATATCTGGCAAGAAGTAGTGACCGAGGCACATAGTTTCTAGTATTCAATTCATCCAAGAGGTACCAAGATATATTAAGACATTAAGCAATATTTCTGGTAGAACGGGATGAATAGGGAGATAGCATGATTCATTTTTCGGTGTTTGGTATGCCAGTAAGTGAAGGCCGACCAACAAAGACTGGCATGATTATTACATCCTCTTCCTATTCTGGAGTAGGAGTGGGGACATATCACGATGGGCTTTGTGACCGGTTTACCTAGATCCCCGACTGGTCGTGATGCAGTTTGGGTAATAGTAGATTATCTCACAAAAATAGCTCACTTTCTTCCTTTTTTAGTAGGGCAATCCACAGAGCAGTTAGCAGAGATGTACATGCGACAAATAGTAAGACAACACGGTGTCCCGGTGAGTATCATATCAGATTGAGACACTCGGTTTACTTCAAATTTTAGAAGAGTTTGCATCAGAGTTTCGGCACCAAGTTGAGATTCAGTACTGCCTACCATCCTCAAATGGACGGGCAATCAGAGAGAACCATCCAGACCTTGGATGATATGCTTTAAGCTTGTACTTTAGATTTTGGAGGTTCTTGGGAAAATCATCTTCATCACGTTGAGTTCTCATATAATAAAAGTTATCAAGCAAGTATTCAGATGCCACCCTTCGAAGCATTATATAGGAGAAAGTGTAGATTACCATTGACATGGGATGATATAGGTGAGCGAAAGATTTAGGCCCAGAGATGATCACGCAGACAGTAGAAGTTGTCATGCAAATTAGAGAGTGACTTCGGGTTGTGCAAGATAGATATTGGCATTGGGCATATCAACATCGTAGGCCTTTAGAGTTTTGTGTCGGCGATCACATGTTCTTGCAAATTTTACCAACCCGTGGAGTCAATAGATTCGGGGGTCGCTGGAATCTTAGTCCACGATACATCTGTCCGTTCGATATTCTCAAGCGGGTGGGCAATGTTGTTTATTGTCTTTCCCTTCTGCCTTCGCTACGTGAGGTGCACGATATATTTTATGTGTCTCAATTACGTAGGTATGGCCCAGATCTGAGTCATATCCTCAACCATTTCGAGATAGTCATTGGTACCGACTTGTCTTACGTGGAGCAACCCATATCCGTTATGGACCAAACGGAGAAGGTGCTCAAGAATCGGACTATCCATCTAGCTAGCGTTGGGTTTGAATTCCAGGAATAAAATTTTTAAGGTGGGTAAAGATGTCACTCCTCGTTCCTGATATACCTATTTGGAACATATTAATTTTTTCTGCCTATATCATTTGTTGCTTACATAGTAATTAGGTTGCATGTCATGGAGACTAGACCCATTCTTTGGTTCAATTAGACTCATGGTTTAATTATTTGGTTGGTTTAGTTATGAGTTGAACCCATGGTCTAAACCTCAAACCCTAGCTATATAAGTTAACTTCTTTCTTTCTCTTCCCTCATTTTTTTATTTTTCTCTTCCTTCATTTAGGCAAGTACACCTCGCACTACATGGAGAAATCTCTTAATTTTTTATTCTTGTTTTTTTTTTGGCATTTTATTAGTCTATTATGTGCTCATAATAATTCTAAACACTTATAGTACTTAGATTTTCCAGTTTTAATAGGTGCTTTTAAGTAGATCTACATTTAAAGTTTAGGGTTTTTCATGGGTTCCTTGATTTTGTGGTTTTGATATACTAAAACATGGTATTTTCGAAAAATAGTTTCTGTGATGGATGGAGCACTTTATTTCGAGCATTTTGGCTTTTGGTTCACTTGATTCAGAGTTAAAATAAAGTTTTTATGAAAAAAATATTATTTCGGTTATTGGGAGCTTTTTGCCATGGTTGAACCTTTTGTTGGGGGAGACGAACTTTTTATGCGGTGTAAGCTCATGCGCCCTTGACTCATGTGAGGCATGCGGTCTGAGGTCATGCGGCCTTGAATCATGTGACCAATGTGGTCTGAGCTTATGGAGCCTTAACTCATGTTACCCATACGGTCTGAGCTCATGCGGCCTGACTCATGTGACCCATGCGATCTGAGCTCATACGGCCCAATTCATGCGACTCATACGACCCATGCGACTAATGCGATTAATGCGACCCATATCCGGTCAACTTTCTATATGGCACCTGTTATATGCGACACTGACTCTATACGTCCTAGACCTATGCGGACCTATGTGCATGATTTATTGATTTTTCTTGGTTTGATGCTGTATTATATTTTTGTGATTCTAAGTGTGATATTGATGATTATGTGTTGAACCTGACTATATGATTGATCCGA
Organism: Iris macrosiphon; assembly: GCA_036927795.1. Lineage (NCBI taxonomy): Eukaryota > Viridiplantae > Streptophyta > Magnoliopsida > Asparagales > Iridaceae > Iris > Iris macrosiphon. Next base: position 25,155,591 of record JAYESA010000007.1, on the reverse strand, counting down.
CTATGAATAGAGATAGACCATACGGCCAAGTGACTATGACTACCTATGTACTTGACTCGACCTACATATTTCTATGTGCTAGAACTCATGTGATTTACCAATGATTGGTAACTTGACTCGATTATTGGTATTCGTGCTGATACACTTACTACGTGCTATATGTTCCTACGTGCTAAGTGTTTTTATATGATTATGTTACATATTTCACACCGAGGTGTGCCTACGTACTAAGTGACATAAGATGTAATAAATTCCTCCAGCATGGACATGATAGTTGGTCATTAACCAAAGCGTGGCTAGGATTTGTTGATAGTTGCATCATGCTCGGGTGAATCCAAATTAAACGGCAAAGTGATAAAACGGATTCGTATCTAGCGTGCCCATACCATGGTACAACATATAAGGGGAGTAACATGTGACAATGCCATATGATTCCAGCTAATCGTAGGGTTTACTAGGCAACTAAAATATGTAGAACATTGGGAGAGACGAATTTCTGAGATCATGCTTAACTATCCATCCTTAATCATTATATGGGGAGTGAAGGCTGTCCCCCATGGATATTGTTTAAATCCTCATTAGTAGATGGTAATATATGACTATTATATTATACTATGTGCTCTATTCGATCTTAGCACGGTGGCCTTACGAGGGACCGATGCATACTACTATGTACTATAAGGGAATTCTTGGCTCGGCTAGCCCCTGCTAGAACATGGTTCGATATGATGATTCCTATTATATGCATAATACCTCTGGGATAACCCATACTCCATCTAGTAAACCGTACAAGGGATTGGCCGATTATGTAACTGAGCTTGTTTGTGTATTGTATCTGCTGTCAAATAGTCTAGGGATATGGACTATCATGATGCGATGATTTAACCCTTGTCCTTGTTTGGTTGTAGGGTTAGATTATTGTGTCATGATAGGCTATGAACCGAAACTATGAGACGAAACTATATATGTATCTATTTCATAAGCTGGTTTTATTTCTTCATTCGTGCTTTCTTTGTGGTACTTTCTATTTGGGGTCTAACCCCACTGGTTTTGCATGGCCAGGTTTAGAGCCAGCACCCGAGGATCAAGCGTAGTTTTCCCTGAACCATGTCGCGCACCAGGCGGATGGCCACTGAGGAAAATGAGTGGGTCTCTTCTTACCTGCTCGTTATTGCATACTTTACTTATTTTAGACGTTTAGCCACCGGCACTTGTTAGCCGTGGATCTGGATATTTAGTTTCCCTACATGATTGTAATTAATCAGACTGCAGCTGATCATGGTCATGTACTTTTGATACTCTGTCAGCTTTCTTATTTTTGCACAGCTGGTTTCCAAAATATCGTGGTACGACATTTGGAAATCCTTACTTCCTTGTCATATATGTTCTATGTTTACTGTTCTTGCTTGACTGATTGTGACAATAGATGTGTTGTCTGACCCTAAGTGACTTGCTTGTAGTATGTATCCCTTGTCTAGTAACAGCCGTGACCGCCGTACGACGTTCTTTACCTTGTACGTGGGAGCTGGCCATGTCCGTCTTCGTATTCCGGTAATGGGGCATGACAAGGCCCAAGGTGACTACCTGATTGCCTCCTCTTAGATCCGGACCTGTACATATATAAATATCACGTCTGCACAGGAATTGTAATATGCGACTAGAGGCATAGTTTATATTATTATGTGAGTGAGAAGGATAATAACTATAGTATTGAATTCAAGGCATAGTCTATTGTGTGGCATACTGTTGTTTGGAGAATGCATAAAGATTCAGTTTGTAAGTGACATATATCCTAATGCATGATGTACAATCATTGTAGGGAACGCTCAGCCAATTAATATATTAAAATATGAATTATTGGGGTTTTTATTTTGAACTATAGAAAATAGTCTAACATCTATGTGAGAACCCTAAGTTTGTTAATATAAGATTTTTCTTTTGTTGACATACGAACATGGGAGTTATAGCCCATGTAATTGGCATAGTGGGGTATTTTCCTATAGGGCAAGGATTAAGGGACCCAAGAATGTTCATGTTTTTACTACTAATTTCTATATTGTTTCCCTAAGGAGCTAAGCCCTGAAGGGGCCTAATGACTCGAATTCAGACTCAGACTCGGACACGAGCATAAAGTGGCACTTCACGGTGCTTTGTACTTCGTACGTCCATATCAAGTACGAGATAAGAGAGCAATACAGGCACAACACAAACTATGACATGCTAGTTAGAAAATTTGGTATATAGATAAAGCACCATTCGTCCAAGAAATTCTAAAAAATAAAAAAAACAACCACATGTGTAATGGCTGCAGAAACAACAATGGACGCTCGTTAGAGTTTCTTTGTCGTTAAAGTCCTTTACTCACTTGTTTTCGTATTGGCATGCTACTTACTACTAGGGAGCAACAAAATTGGACGCGTAGTTGGAACTCATTTGATCACCTTCAATCAATCAAAAGAATCATTTACTATAATAAATGACACAAAAAATAAATAAGGTAAGCAAGTACGTGCATGTACAACTGTAGAGAGTATAATGCAATATTGGATGCTCTGTGGAATTTCTTTGTCGATAATTTCCTTTTTTTTTACTTCCATTTATTGCTTTGGCAGGATATTTATGAATATGGAACAAATAAGGATGTCATGATAGTTGGATCTTGTCATGTCAACATTAACCAATCAAAAGTATAATTTGTCGCAAAAATGCTATATTTAATTAAGACACACAAAAACAAGCAGTTTGTGTACGGACTACAAAAGCAATAAGACGATACTGGAGGCTCATTAGAATGTCTTTTTGATAAAGTTGTTCTTCATTTTCTTTTATTTCTTTGGAAGACTATTTATGACATTGGAAACAACCAAATTTAGTGTGAAGATAATTGGAGCTCGTTTAGTCACCTTCTCCTGTTAAAAGATCCATTCACTGTGAAACTACCAAACTCAGTAGCTGTCATGACCCGCCCCCGCTTTTGGGATATGGATATGAATATGTGACCAAGTCTGGCCTACGCTGCATCATCGATGATAGTACGATGTTTATAATCTTAATGGTCCATAACACAATATCATAATATAGCATCCCCAACAACTAAGCTATAAAAAAACAATATGACAATAGGCATACTAACTATGCTATACTAACTAATCTACAAATAATAGATTAAAGGTATAGTAAAAATATACCACTTCAAGCTATGCACCACTGGAGGAGAAATATGATCACCACACTGAACACAGAGCAAATGAAACGGTTTAAAATTGTTAACATATCCAGTCAAGATAAGAGCAAGTACAAGTCTAAGACAGTATGATACAAGTACATTATAAGCAGTAAAATACAAAACACGAGAACCAAAGAAAAAGTGAGAATATAAATAGTATGAGCAATTAAAACATGTAATTCATTCCAACTGAAATAATCTCATTTACAACTCATACCCCTACTACTTTTGTCCCCTTGTTTCCATTACAAACATATCATATTCAATATTATCTAAAATCCCTACATTTGATGTAACCTTCTCCTACATTTGTTTCCAATTATGATTATATATATAACACACACACACACACACACACACACACACACACACACACACACACACATATATATATATATAAAGAAGGTAATTTTATTAATGGCCGATGTATTAAATCACAACCATCCTATGGGGCAATATGAGTGCCTATCACATTTACATCATACTCTATATTGTGTATAATTCGACAGTAGGAGTCACCATATTCTCAAAGATCCTACTGTTCCTCTGCTTCCATGTGTGCCAAACCGCAGTTGCCAGCCTCATTCGTGCTTCGTTCTACCATTGTATCCCCCGTCCTTTCGAAGCTATGATATCACTCAAACCTTCTTCCAGTCCTGTGACCCCCTGTATATTAGACCAAGCTTCATGGATTGACAGTGCCAGATAAAGGACGAGGTCGGGCACCTGAAGAACAAGTGAACCATAGATTCATTATCCTGTGACACAATGGACATATCTGTGTTCCCATCTGTAACCCAAATTGAATTGGGCGATCAACTGTAAGCAACCTTCCCATGCTCAATTTATACATACATAATTGCATTTTGGTCTCTACCGCTTTAGCCCACACAAACTCTGCCAACTGCATATGTGGGTGGGTGACTCGGATGTCATCATAAACCATCGCATGCGGGAACTTTCGCTGACGAGTCTTGATCCAAAACCAAAAGTCTGAACCCCTACAGTCTGGATCAACATGGACTCTCCATATTTTTGCCCGCAGTTGACTTTTCGGTGGGAAATGCACTAGTTTCCACTGTCCTCCCTGCAGTATGGTGCTGACTCGGGGTCGCCTTCCTTATAGCGCAAAGGCGGCCCATCCTTCCCGCTCCACCAAGCTCCGGTGCTCAGTCCACGGATCGACCTAGAGATTTGTGTCTTCTCCATCCTTCATGACCCTAGAAATTAATCCTTTTATCCGTTCTCGATGCGCCAGTATGTGCTTCCAAGTGACTAAATTATTGTTGTTCATTGCTCTCTACCGGAAGGTCTAGCCCTTCAAGTATCTCCCCTTCATCCAAGTTGCCCTTAAGGAGTCATGTTCTAGAAATCTCCAGGTCTATTTAATTCCTGCTATGTCACATAAAAATCGTAATGATCGCAAGCCCACTCATCCTTCCCTGCGAGGCCAACATAATGTCTCCCATCTAATGGCATGGATTCCACCTCGCCACACAAAGTTGGCACACAATTCCTCTATCCGCCAAATTTTTGTCGAAGGAAGCATTATTGTTTGGAGCCAATACAACGATGTGGCGTAAATAACATAACCTACCAACTCTATATGTCCACCAAAGGATAGACTCTGGGCGTGCCACCCCTCCAACCGTCGCTGTGTATAATCCACTTGGCTTTACATTATGTCTTCCGAGAATAGTTTATAGATAATGGGACCCCCAAGTATTTCACTGGCATTTCTCCTTTTTTGACACCGAGCGCCTTTGCCCATTCTTTCTTCCTTTGACAAAGCTTATTGAAGTACATCGTGCTTTTGTCTCTGTTAAGTTGTAATCTTGTATATTTCTCAAACTGCTACATAACCAGTGTCAAATTCTCAACACTACTCCTCGAGGGAACCATGAAGACCAACACGTCATCCGCATAAATGACATATGAAACCTGTGGCTATACCTTTTTGCACAACGGAACAATCAGTTTTCGATGTACCGCCACATCAATGAGGCACGTAAAGTACTCCATAACCAGAGTAAAAAAAATATGGGGATAGTGGGTCCCCTTTTCGTAAACCCCTATTACTGCTAAAATAATCATATGGTTGTCCCTTTACAAGGACATAGAACGTTGGGGTGGAATACAAACTCGAACTCTATCAACCCATATATGATAAAAACCCATGGTGGTCATAACATGGCATACGAACTCCCTATTGACCGAGTCATAGGCCTTTCTCAGGTCCAGATTTAGACAAGCTATGTCCCCTCCTATCTTATTGTAAGTCGTGAATCAACTCATGGGCTAAGAGACTGTTATCCGCAATTGATCTATCTTTGACGAAAGTCGCTTGATTCTGAGACACCAACCCCTGCATTATTATCTCCATTCTTTTATACATCAGATGAGTAATGAGCTTATACAAGTAGTTATAACACGCGATTGGACAAAAATTGCTAAGTTGCGTTACCCCCTCCTTCTTTGGGATTATGGTAAGGAAGGTGTGATTGCTCCTAAAGAAGTTTCCTATGTATGAAAAAGTCATAAATGATCTCCATAACAGGTTCTTTTAGATCCTTCCAATGTACCTTATAAAACTGACTACCAAATCCATCCGGGCTAGGCGACTTATTTGGGTCAATTCTGTAAAATGGTCTCTACCTCCTACAACGTAACAGGTGCAACAAGGACATCGTTCCTGGAGTGCGTAATAAGAAGCTTCCAAATAATCTTTGAAAAAGTAGATAAGTAATTATTCTAATTAAAAAGGTCAGAATAATACCTTACTGCCTCCTCCTGCAACACGCTTTCCTCCATAACCTTTTTTCCATCCTGGCCGATCAACTTTGAGATGTGATTACGATGCTTCCTTGCTCGTATTACACCATAGAAGAATTTCGAGCATCTGTCCCCCACACGAAGACAAGCATATTTTGCACGTTGAGCCAAGTTAGTTTCTTCCTGCACCCGTAAGGAGGGAACCTCCTTACTCAAATTTCTCTCCATAGCCGCCAGTTCCACATTAAGAATATCTCCCTGGAGGTCTTCCTGTATCACCCGAAGTTATATCTCCTTCTCGGCTAACTGTGTGTGTTGGGCACTTCTTGCCCACTTTTTTTAAAGCTACCTTTATTTTCTTAAGCTGATGCACCATTTGAAATTGTGGGTTGCCTTGAACCAAAGCTCGAAGGCCCTCGCGACTATTTCTGTATAACCATCCATACCGCTCAATTTATTATTGTAACAAAATGGGCATGGTTTGGGTCTGTTGACTTCCTCTAGTTGCACCGTTAGTGGTGAATGGTCGCTCGTCCCAGCCGAAAGAAACTCAACAACTGAGGCTAGGAACTTATCAAACCAACCCCGAATTCTGAGTGCTCTATCCAGTTGACAAGATACCCTCTTATGTAGATCTTTATTGTGCTACGACCATATATGACCCATCATCTCCCGTGTCTGCAGGCCAACACGCAGAAAAAAGTTTTGAAAGTCCTGTAAAATGACATCTAGTACGACTTTGCCACCCACTTTCTCATGTCAGAAAAGAAGCGCGTTGAAATCCCCCATCAAAATTAATGGAAGTCAGAGTTGACCCTCTGCAAGAGTGCTAATATGAATAATCTTCTCCCACATGACTTTCCTTTGTCGTTTGTCATTGTTCCCATATGCCGCACCAAAAACAAATGATAATACACTTTTTTTAGAAAATATTATCGTAATCATTTTTTCAGATACATGAATTACCTGACCCTGCCAACTCCTACTATCCCATCTCACCCATATCCTTGCCATGTTACACAGTTCCAGGTTATGAACCTGGTTCCAATATAGTTGTGTTTTTCTTGATAGCATTCTAGACGACTTAATTTTAGTCTCTAATAATGCTATAATTGTACTTTGCTCCTACCTTATCACATTACTGATTTTCTTCTATCTCCCCAGCGAACACACTCCGCGTACATTCCATGACATTAACATCATTAATTATCATTGGATTGCCCCCACTAGATCCTCAAAACAAACAACTGGGGGATTGGCAAGTTCTCTCCGTTCACCTTCAACTATAGCCTTGTCCGATGTCAAGTCCACTATATCAGCTCCACCTTCGGTATCTCAAAATCCTATCCACCTGGGATTATCAACACACAAACCTGGCCCCTCCATGATGTCTATAGTAGATGCCCGATTGGCATCCTCCCTTGTAGGAGCCGCTCTTCGTTTCCTACTTGGTATGCTTTCTGTTATGCTAGTTGATCTTTCCTTCGCTTTCTTGGCGCCTCCTCCACTCTTGCGACTTCCATGGTTACCAACTTGTCGTTCCTTGGACGGGATATGCCTCTGATCCCGAAAGATGACATTTTGGCCTGGTTTAAATGTTGACATGCACGAAATCCACCAAGCCTGTCACCGAAGCTTGCCATTCATTGTCAACCTCCATTACTTTATCCAATCCAATATCGATCTCTACCAACCTACCTTGATTTTTAGTGCACGCAGGAATCCATCTAACCGACTATGGATTGCAACTATCTTCCTCCCCTCAAGTCCCCAGAGTCGCCACCCCTATAGATTATCGCCTGATACTGTCATCTACTTCAGCCACATTTTTTGCCTGCCCTCCCCCACTGTAGAAGATGTCTGCAATTACTACGTCACCCAACATCGCCTTCGACGTCGGGCCTTGATCATTGGTATTTACTCCGGCACCAATCTTCCAATCCTTTGAAAGGTTTCCAAAATATTTATAATGTCGACAAGTGGAGGGAACTCATTCATACTCAACCTTTTAACAAGATACCCCTCTTGATGGATTATCATATTCTATAACTGAAGGAAGCTCCCGCCCAGCTTATATTTCAACAAAAACTTGGGCATACCCTATTTTAGCCCTGTGGGCGTTAGTGTCATCAGCCTTTATGGGCGTTTCGACCAGACTGACGAGTTTTATCATCATAGGTACACTCAAATAATTTGCTGGCAGTTCAGGGAGCCTAACCCAAATGGAAACTGTGCGTAGCATTTCATGTTCAAATTGAACATCTAGTGTCCACGCTTTAATTATAATGAGGCAGCCATCAAAATTCTATGGTCCTCCTTGCAATATCTTGTCCAAATCCTCCTGTATCTCTAACCGCACGAGATAGAAACCATTCTCCCTTGAGAATAACCCCTTAGGTCTCCAGACACGAGCAGCGTAAGCACGTATATGATGATAGATAGACTGTTGTCGAGGACGTAAAGAATAATTATTTTGCAGCAATAATCTGCTGTTTATGCCATATCCCCCTCTGTGAACAAGGTCCTATACCCCGTATCCACTTTCTTTGGTTGAACATACCATATTTGACTCGACGGGATGTTCCCCCCATACGAAGCATATCGACATATGATGTAGGGTTTACACCCGTCTGATCATCCATGACGTTCTTTCCTTTTTATGCGACCGAGAATCATCGTGCATGGGGAAGACCATGAACCCCCGACCCTCCTGCTTGTCCAAAGTTAATAGGGGAACACCCTGAACCTCTGCTATCCTCATTTGAGAACTCCTTATCGTCTCCTTAGGGACTCTCCCCTCCTGATTACCGACCGATCTCGCATTCGTCTGACCCACCGACGTGTTCCAATTCGGCCTCGGCCCACTTTCTACATCACCTCCTAATTACAGTCGTACATCCTCTACCCTCTGTTAGCCGCCCTATACTGGAGGCAGAAGCACCCCACCTTCCCGCTGCCGGTCTTTCGCCTGTCCCGGATCTCACGTGAGGGATCCAAAGCTTAGCCCTAGATTTGTAGTCGTCGTCTCCCACATGGAAGCCCTATATATATATATATTTAAGGATGGATGCTGGAAACCCTAGCGGCGCTAAGGATCAAGGGGTACAAACCCTAGCATGGTATCCTGGAAGGGTGTCGGATCGATCGACGGAAGGACTGGTGGTGATGATCTGACTTGCCATGGTGGGAGAGCAGAGGAGGGTGGTTGGACCATGGTGACTTGAAGGAGGTGAGGGGCGAAATGACTATGAAAACTTTGGCAACAAAGGATACAAAGGGGGACGCGTTAGCAAGGGTGAGGTCGAATCGGTTGGAGGCGTCGAGTCATGGAGAAGGAGGCCGGCTATATGGTAGTAGATGCGAACCAGGTTAGAAGGCGGACAGACCATCCCTTTGGCTATGGCCTTGGCGCGTGGAGGGAGATCCAATAATGGATAACCTACAACCGTAGAAACTTCCCAGGAGGAGGCCCGACGTTATACGGTGGCGGAGAAGGGAAAATAACTAATGAAAGACCAAGGACCACATTTGTCTGTGGCAGATTGTTTTCGAGGTAATGCAACCGAAGAGAGTGGTCAGATGAGATATGTCGCACCCATGCATGTCGGAGATGGTTTCAGGGCTGTGTTCACGGCTGAGGATTTAGCAGAAACATCGGCATACTGGCATAACACGGTTATTCCATATGTACTACAGAACAGTCCGTTCTTTTGTTAGATACGTGCCTACGCCAGTCAATTTTGGCAACCAAAGGGTAGCATGGAGTTCTTTTCCCGATACAATGGCTTCTACTGGATTCGTTTCGGGATACGCGAGGATATGGAAAGGATTCTACAGAGGGACCATGGACGTTTGATGATCAACTTTTTATTATAAAGGCTTGGTCACAAGAATCCAAGTGCGAGAGGGAGGTTCTCTACTCAATCCCCATCTGGATTTGATTACCTGAATGGCCTATAAATTATTAGAGAATTAAGATAATGATGAAGGTGGCAAGCATGGTGGGTACACCTATAAAAGTATACGACCCTACTACAAAGAGGGCCAAGTTGGGTTATGCACGGATATTCGTTGAGATAGCGGCGGATAAAGTGCTTCCAAACGTGCTGGAATATGAGTTGGAGAAGGGGAAAGTTTATAAGCAATGCACAGAGTATGAATGGGTCCCATTATCGTATAGACACTGTAAATGCTTCGGCCACCTAGCCAGGGAGTGCAAGAAGGTAAGGGAAACACATGAACAAGTAGGTACACCTCACAGTATACCCCATACGGGGTGGGGTGGTGAATGTCACAGGGAGGAGACTAGCATCCAGTACAACGAAGCCATTGTAAGTAGGAATTCTACTAATGCACTCCCTTGCCTCGTGGAATAGATATTGAGATTGACATAGCCCTTGATAAAGCCATGGAGTTAAGCACAGTGCCAGAGCGATCAAAGGGAGCAGTTGTGGTTGATGGAGGTGGAGGTGCTATTGGGGAAGAAGATATGATGATATTATTCAAGGAAACGCATAATGAACGTCCGAGAGTGGATATATCTAGTGGAGGAGGGCTCACTCCAGTGCGGCAAGGGGGTGGTGGGCGAAGAAACAATAAAGCCAAGATCAAGAAGAAGGAAGGGTCTTTACCTGTGCTGATGGGGCATAACAGTAGAAAATGATATGCTGGCCCTATCCAGGATGATGTGGATCTCCCTCCAGTAGACACACGCAAGGAAGGGGAGGAATTATGCATTGCTAACCCCAGATAGCAGGAGGTACATTCAAGCTTGGAAGCGACTAGATAGTTGGATTTAGAGGTTCAGGAAGAAGATTATATATTGGGTGTTACCCCAACCAATGACTGCTTGGTTGTTACTTCCCCAGGTAACAATATATTTAAGGTATATAGGGACAACTTGTCTTATCAATGTCAGTGATCACATTGAACATGCGGGGGGGGGGGGGGGGCTGCTCGGTGGGGAGGTAGAGGGAGATTTGTGACGCTTTGAGGAAGGAGGAGTGCTGCCTTTATGCTCTATTGGAGACTAAAATCAAGCTGACAAAGATTCTTTCCAGAAGGGTGCCACCTCATTGGGGTCAGGTAAATAAACTGTCTGTATGCGATAATGCTAGAATATGGCTTCGGTGGGATACAAGGAGTTGGGATGTGAAATAATGTGTAGGCAACTCTAGAGGGGGGGTGAAGAGAGTTATGTGTCTATATTGACCAATTAAAAACTGATTATGGCTAAGTCCAGGAAGCAATTACTAACAGATTAAAAATCAGAGATATAATAATGTGGAAAGTAAATAAAGTAAGGAATAGCAAACACAAACACCAAGATGTATACTGGTTTTTCTCGTGGAGGACTAGTCCAGTCCCGAGAACTCAAGCTTAGAGTTTTAATCCATTATCAGCGAAACACAAGCATTAATCTGAAGGCTTGCCACTTCTTTACAACACGAGCTTTTGATCCGAAGAGCTCTACTACTTCAACTTCAGAGATAAAAATTTTGAAATTTTCTAAGTGAGAAAACTTTACAAGTCTTGCACAACTTCTAGCTGAATCACACCGAGGCACCTTGGGGATTAGAAATTTGTAGAGAAGGAGATTTGGAAGAGTGTGGCTCAGATAAAGACTTAGAATATATAGATCTTAGAAGATTGAAAGCTTGATAGATGATTTAAAATGAGAGAAATCGTGCTCTTTTTATACTAGTTAGTGGGGCAGAATTCGGCCCGAGTTCTGACCCTTAATGTTAAAAAAAAAAAAGATAATTCTATGCAGCTTACTGATACAGCTAATAATCCTGAACAAAAATTTAAACGTTGGACAACTCGTAACTAGGTAGAGCAAAAAATTAGGTTGCTAATTTTAAGGGGACCGAGTTCGACCCGAGTCGGTTAGGGACCAAGTTCGGCCCGAGTTTGGTCTATCTCAGACCAGAAGCTCTGTTGGTTGGGTTTGAGTTGGTTTGAGTTGGTTTGGTTCAGTTGGGTTCAATGGTTGTTTGTCTGTTTGGTGGAGCTATGCAAAATATTTTGAGTAGTTTTTATGCCATAGTTTGACTCAACGTACATATTTCCTAGACTCAAAGAAAGATAAAATTATACACTCTGAACTATACAACAAAGATGTAACAACAATTTGATGAAGTCTGTTGATGTCATGTCCCACAGTCAATGTGTCTTATTGAGTCAAAGCAGATATCAGTGGGTTAATTGTCGAAATCAGGTTGAGTGTGATCCAATTTTGGGTCAACAGGATGGTCAAGTCATTCACCTGTCAGATCAATTGATCACGGCCATCTTCACTAACAAAGGGAGATTTAGATTCTTTTTTGGTGCAGCATATGACCATAACGATAGAGTGAAGAGGGGTAAGATGTGGCATGATATCGAGCAGGTTAGCGTCATGGCCTCGAATCAATATAAGCTACCGCTAGTGATCATGAAAGATTTTAATGCTCTCTTGTATAGACATGAGAAGGTTGGTGGTCGTATTGTACCAGATTATTTGCTCCATGACTTTCAACAATGTCTTCTACACACAGTGCTACTATAATTAGCACGTGCGAGACACTTGTGGATGTGGCACAATAAGGCTGTTCATAAGCGTATCGCACGCCAGCTAGATCGAGCTCTTGGAAACCGGTTATGGTTCGACAAATTTTCTTACGTTAAGGCTGAGGGCCTTTCTGCGAGTGTAGTGCCCCTTTCCGCGTTGGCACTATGTACTAGAGATATCGCTTTGTTGGCTCGAGCGAAAGCCTTCTCGAAGAGTTCCCTGATTGAAATATATGACGATTGATCTAGGTGAGTAGGCAGAACTTCATTCTCTGATTCTTGAATGCCTTAATAAGGAATCTGAGTTTTTATAATACTTGTTGCTATGTAGAGAATGTTTGCATGGGAATGATAGAACAAGAACCTGCTTGCTTAACTAGAGAACTTGTATGCTTGTATAATAAAAGAACCATTGCCATGCTAGTATAGAAAAGATTGTTGCATGCTTAGAACACTGTTACTGCTATTAAATAAACCGCTGTCATGCTAATAAATAAGAGTAAAAGAATGTTCATATGTTTCCATCGTATGCTAAAGATAGAGTAGAACTACATAGTTAGTTAAAGAGATAGAAGAACGATGCCATGTCTGTTTTAATAGAGATTGCTTGCATATTTTTCTTATCGCTTTAAAAGATAGAACTATTTAAAATTCTTAAACTGAAATAAGAGATGGTGGTCTGTCCGCACAGAGAATAGAAGAGAAGGGATAGATGGTCTGTTTGTTCATAACATATGCATCATAGAGTTTATCTGATAGAGTAACATGCATTACATCGGTTTGACAATAGATTTTAGTAAAAAGATGAACTGTGAGTTCTGACTGCTAATTTGAGCGTATTTTAGTGCAGAGCAACCATGAGTCACATCTTTTATTAGCCAAATAGAGTTAGGACACCCCGAGGCACAGAATTCGTCGTTATCTGGCGGGTGTCCTATCATTAGTTAGCTGGAACATGTATCAAAGCAGCTAGTATGAGCGTGTATTAGTGCAGTATTGGGCCGTGATAACACTGCTACTAATCCCGAAGAACTCGGGGACCATCATATAGATAGGTCATCTCTTTCGTATGATAATTAGTGGCTTTCAAAGGTGTTTTTGAAAGAAGCGTAATCGGAATCTTATCCTCTACTGCATGAAATAAACCTAGGTAAAACTAGAAAGATCACTAGTAATATAATGGTTTATCACATACTTACTTAGTATTGGTTTTAGTGAATGTTGCTTCTATTTATTATTTTTAAAGTCACCGGTGCTTTCCCCAGAGTACTGACCCCGTCCAGTTCTGTTCGCAGGTACTGTATCGTCCAAAGAAGCGATAACCGAGCCTCATCCTCAGGAGCCAGAGATCAGGAGTCTATGCCTTGAGATGTATCAAGATATTTTGAGATAATTTTGTATAGAGGGACATAATGTATGGAATAATGTCATTGTATTCAAAGAAACTCGTGGCTTGATCTTCACTTCGTATACTCAGATGGATTATTATTTGTAACATTTCTCCTCCGCTGCCAACTCAATCATTTGGATGATAACCAAGATGACTAACTTTGTTGCCTTGTGCTAGTGCAACTCCAGGCTCGCACGACATCATATCCCGATAAGAACAATCGTCCCGCGGGAGCGCTGGCGTGGTGATTTCACGTCTAGAAGGGACGAATGGGACTACGAGAGAACGGGACGTGACAGCGGGCACGTCATATCACTCCCCTATTTGCATCTGGTTGCTAAATCAATGACGAAGAGTTGCTCGTCCATTCAGGTTCAATAATAAATTGGTGAAGGTGGAGGGCTAAAAGGAGGTTGTTTCGAAGGGCATGTGTAGAGCGGTCTACATCAATCCCCAATACCGGATTATTTCAAAATAAAAGGCAGTAAAGTCAAAGCTTAAAAATTGAACATGTCCACTCAGGTGCGCCAACTTGCTGAGGAGGAAACGAGACTCCGGCTGCTACAGGAGCGGTTGCGAGGGGATGTGCTCAAACCCGACATTACATCAAAAGAGTGGGAGCTTGTGCAGGCGGTTGGGTAACTACCTCTCCAGGAGCAGATCGAGATAGAACAAAGAGTTATGTGCTCATGGCTTCGTGACGGGGATCGATGTATAAAAAAAATTTATGATGTGGTGCGAACACGTCAGCATAGAAACTATATTAGTAAGCTTATTGATCCAGGTGGTAAAGAAGAAGTTGCTCCAGAGGATATTCAAACGGAAGCCGTAAGGTACTATACTAGGAACTTTATAATCAAAATAACTATTTGCTTTACTTTATAGAGATACTATGCAAGCGGATTGTCACACCGCACGATAACCGTCGTCTCCTGGCACCCGTAACTATAGAGGAGTTGGAGGTTATTATCAGAACGATAGATCCAAAAAAAGTGTCTGGCCAGACGAATTTGGTAGCATGTTCTACAAAACCCACTGGGATACTATTAAAGAGGAGGTTCTGGAGGTAGTGGTGGATTTCTTTTGTCATGGCAGATTACTACGGGAACTCAATAACACATTGTCACTACCACTTTTCCATATAAGGGCATTTGTGTAATTTCACTATTTTGGATAATTATGTGTTTAATTAAATTGCTTAGATTTTAAAACTATTTATTTTATAATTGTTTTAGGTCAAGCCCTAGAACCCATTAGGTCAAACCCTAATGACTAAACCCTAATTGTAAACCCAGTTCTAGTGAAACCCTAGAATTCAAATTTTAGGGTGAACCCTCAAACCCTAGACTGGCTAAACCTTAGCTAATTAGGTTCTACATGACCTAACCTAGGGGTTGAACCTAGGCCATACACTAGAAACCCTAACTGGGCCTATATATATAAAAGGAACCCTCTTGTTCTTCATATAGAGAGAGAAACCCTAGCCTCCATCTAGAGAAACCATCTCCCCACCCCATTTTTCGAGATTAAACCTAGGGCTTCCATTTTCTCCTCCTCCAAAGCAAGGAAATCAGGGAACTTGGGTCAAGGAGACTTGGGAAGGAAGAACTTTCATAGGGAACCATCTCCCTGCAGGTAAAATCCCATTTTATACATGTAATCTCTGTTTTTCTGTCGATTTTTGGCCATTAGGGAACCCCTTACCGTGTGGTACAAATTTTAGGATTTTCGATTAGGTTTTGGTGACTATATGGGGTTTTCCCCAATTATCAGGAACCCTAACCCTAGGTGGTTGTTTATAGACTGATTTCACCCTCCTACGTGTAGGTTAGATATTGATTTAGGGTTTGGCTTTGGGTTTTCAGGAGTTTTTGGTGTGGTTTTTCGTTTTGCACATCATGTGTTTGGTGAAATGCTTCACAGGAGGAATTACCTATCTAACCTATTTTATTACTATCTAAATTGATGTATGATGTGTATATATATATATATGTTTATACATATGTTTATAGATTGATGTGTGTTCTATCTCTATCTATGTTATAGATGTGTGTGGGTGTTTAGAAGAGGGAAAACTGTGAATGATTCACTGTACAGAGTCGGGTTTCAATCCCTGCATGTATCAGTGTTACCTGTATGTTGTGTGCTTGTGAGTGATTCAGTGAGTGATTTTAGGAATTGTGTATCAGTATTTTGAAGTTCCTGTGGTGTATGTCACTGTGTAGGATCAAGGTTCCCTTTAACTGTTCAGTCGGGTGTGTATTGGGGGAAGTTTCTGAGTTGTGAGTATATGTGGCTGTGTATTTGGGGTTTTGAATTTGTCTAAGTGTGTGAGGGAGGTACAGATTGGTTATAGTATATTGAAGCTGTGTGGAAACCTGTGTTCTCAGTGAGGGATTCTGTGCAGTGAGTGGCTCAGGTGTTATGTGTCCCTGTTATTGAGAGTGATTACCTGTGTGAGAAGTGTAGGCCTGTGCATTACCTGTGTAACTGTGCAGATATTCATGTGTGTGTGTGTATCCTAGTTAATTCTAGATTTCTAAACCTATGTGTCTATGTGCAGTGTCTAGTTGAGTGTCAGTTAGAATTGGTATTGTGCAGTGAACTCAACCTGTGTTATGTGTCAGTAGTTAGCTGTGCAGTGGGAATACCTGTGTTTACCTTGTGTGTGAGGGTGGCTGTGAATTGAGGGTGCCAGTGTGCCTGTGAGAGTGAGATAGAGTAGAGTATCAGGGTATGAGCAGTGTCTGTGTGTAGGTTTTGAGTGCCAGTTTTCAGAGAACTGTGTTAGTATGTGTTGGGCAGTTTCTAATGTATCACTAGAGTACCTGTATGTGTACATGTGTACTAGCTGTGTGTTCAGTAGGCAAATCAAGGTGTACAAGTGTGTGTGTATTAAATTCTGTAGGTGAGAGTGTGTGTAGATAATATGTGCAGTGAGTAGTCTATGAGGGAGAGAACTAAAACCCTAGGGAAGTATCAGTGAGATGGGAGGGTAAGCTAACAGTACTGTGTGCACATGTGTGTGTGTGTACTGTGTCAGTTCAGTCACTTGTGTCTGTGTGTTAACACTGTGTCAGTAGGTAGAGCAGTGTATCAGAGAGTGCAGTGAGGTTAGGGGCATACCTAGTTGTGAGTGGACTGAGTATGAGAAATTTTTGTGTGTGTGTGCTCAGAACCTAAGTGTTCAGTGGATATCTGTAGGTGTGTTCAGCAGTGTCTAGTTATTAGCTAGATGCCAGTGTTGATTTTCAGGACCCATGTATCAATATATAGATTGTGTGAGAGGAGTGCCTATGTATGTGTCCAGATTTCAGTGTGTGTAGATGTGTTTATGTATCAGTGTGTATCAGATTTCAGTCCTATGTGTCCCAGTTAATGTGTACCCAGATCACTAGTGTGTTCACCTGGGACTCAGTCAGATTAGGTACCTGTGTGTAGTAGCTAGATGTGTGTTGAGTTGAGTATTAGAGTAGGGAAGTGTATCAGCCTTGTGTAGTGTGGGATTTAGATTGGTATGGTAAAAGTATATCAAGGAGATGGGAGGTAGCTTGCATAAATGTGTATAAGTATCTGAAATGGATGCAGGTACACTAGTATAAGCAAGATACACTAGGCTAAGGATGGTGTGTTCAGTGAGGGAAATGGGTAGAACAAGTAGGCCTCTCCAACTGTGTGCAGTTGACTGTAGGTGTGTGGGATTGAGAGGTACTTAGGTACCAATGAAGTATGTTAGTTATATAATAGATAGTATCACTTAGGATCTTAGGTAAATACCTAGAATAGCTAGTGTTAGCTAGTATGAACCTAGAAGCAAGGTATTGACTAGTTTTGACCAAACCTAGAGTTGACTTAGTAACACCTAGTTTAGACCTAGAAATGGCCTAACACCTCATTTCAACTTAGCTAAACACTTTTATTATTCCAAACACCATTTTAACATTGTTATCTTATATATAGGTCATTGTGATCCCACCTTGGACCTCGATCCTCACATTTTGCTCAGGACCACAGGCGAGTACATTCTCTGACAGTTTTCATGGTTGATTACTTCTATAAATTGTAGTGTATTACATACTTGATTCCGACACTATGGATACACGAGTTAGCACCCTAGATCCCCATCATGAGGAGTCGTGATTGGAATCCATCGTGCTAGCTGGGGGATGGGGAACTATTAGTAGATTGTGTGATCATATCCAAACATTATATGTACCATAGCTCACCCCACTTCTCACGTCGGGTGCAGCCTGACCACTTATATTCTCCATAGCTGTTATATATGATTAGCCTGACCATTATATGCACCATAGCTAACCATGCGGTTAGCCTGACCTAAAAGAATCATAGCTAATCATATATAACCAGCCTGATCCAGTCCCAAGCCGATCACCTAATAAACTAATATTTCAAACACTTAGCTAGATGTTTATTTTTCTGATTCACTTGTTCTAGCATTCACTATTTATTGCTCATTGCTAGATGCTCTATTGTCTATTTCATTTCTCCAGTACTTCTCATTTTCAGCATTTATTTCTATCTTGTATCTCTTACACTGTTTATAGATTTTGTCAATTTAATGAAACTGCTGTTAGTGCTTGTGCTTCGCTCCAATCCTGACTGGATAACAACATTTTCAGAGAACCTGGAGGACTTTTGCCCTACTCATTACGGTCCAGGAATAGAGGAGGATTTCACCCCAGAAACCCCAGAGGAGGTGCCTATCCTAGAGGAGAACTTACCAGCCTGTTCTTAGATTACTTTTCAGCATTATTGTTTTAGACTGGGATTGAGATGTATTAATTTTATTTGTGACTTTGTGAGGTCATTTAGACCCAGGATTTGAGTTGGACCTATTGTGGTTGATTTTTATTTAGAACTCTTTTTAATTCTCATCGTGCCATTATGTTATAGTTGTGATTGAGTATAATATAGCATTGTGGTTTATTTATTATTGTCCTCCGTACGGAGTGGAGACTATTGACAGGATATACTATGTTTGTGACCTAGACAGCGTTCTACCGCCGATGCTGCGGCGTAGGCTGGACGTACCCACGACTCATGCCCAATTTCCGGGTGCGGGTCATGACACGTTTTAGTGGTGGCCCATGCAGGTCTAGTCAGTAGTATTAGATTCACATTAGAGCGATATTGTAGTAATAGGAAGTAGGCCAAGGATGTGCTCAATCACAATTAGGAAATTTCTGATCCTTATAATACTACTCTTAATGATTAATCCCTTTAGAAATTTTACTGTCCTTCCTTGATGATATCGTGTTTATTACCTTAATTGAATCTTTCGATCTGTCTTCAGGATGCCGCCAAGAAGGTCCCAGAGACTCGGAGCAGCAGATTCAGAGAGGTCTGCCACCTCTCGCGCTGCCGGACAGACATCAGCAGCACCTCCTACATCTCCAGTACATGTGGGAGTGTCTGCAGCATTCGGGGGTCCTCCACCACCAGTTCAGAGGGTCCCCACAGCTACGACGGCTCCACCACCACCAGTTCAGCATCCAGGAGGCGTGCCCGTCGATGGAGCACAGATGTTCGCTTTGATTCAGGGCATGGTCGATGCCCAGAGGACGTCGGCAGAGGCCCAGAGAGTGCAGGCTGAGGCACATCAGGCCCAGACAGAGATGATGAGGGTGAACATGGAGAATGCTCACCAAGTGGCTCTCCAAGCTGTGGAGAGAGTCACTCAGCAGCAGCAACAACCTGGTCAGCAACAACAGAGGCCGGGCACCATTGTGGACTTCAAGAGGATGATGCCTCGGGAGTTCAAGAGGACAGAAGGGATACTCTACGCCGATGATTGGCTAGAGGACATCGAGAGGAACTTGCGTTTGGCGCAGATTCCAGAGGCGCTCCAGATCGAGGCCGATGGCAGCCAGATGTTCGATATTGCCTTGACGTGGTTTCGCACGGAGCCGAGACTCTTGCGCGGGGGACTCACTTGGGAGGTTTTCAAGGAGCTCTTCAAAGAAAAGTTCTTTCCTGATGTCGCCCTGGGAGCTTTGGAGAGTCAGTTCCATGACTTAGCCCAGGGGAGCTCGTCCGTCGACGAGTATGCCGCGGAGTTTTCCCGCCTGAGCCGCTTCGCGCCATCGATGATTAGAGATCCGGGGGACAGGGCCCGGAAATTCAGAAAGGGGCTGACAAGAGAGATCAAGTCTCGCACGTCGGGACGTCGCACAGCTACCTACGAGGGCATATTGATGGATGCCCAAGTAGCCGAGGATGACTTGGACCTCAGGCCCAAGAGGGGACGCGATGTTTCCGGAGGAGCAAACAGTAGTGCGGGACCAGGCAAGCGTCCACACTTTCAGCAGCAGCAGAGGCCCTTTCAGCAGCAGCATCAGGCACCAGCCCGAGGGCAGGTCCAGCAGCAGCAACAGAGACAGAACCAGCCCGCCATCCAGTGTGCGTACTGCGGGAAGATGGGACATACTAGAGAGATCTGCAGGCATAGATTGGGCTCATATTTGTCCTGCGGATCGACGACACATCAACTAAGGGATTGCCCTACCATTCGGACTCGTCCAGGTCAGGGTGGAGCAGCCGCCCAGAGAGGACCAGGCAGGGTACCTGCAGCACCAGGAGGCCAACAGCAGAGGGGACCACTTCCACCACAACATCAGAAGTTCGCCCAGCATCAGCAGCAGAGAGGTGCACCCCAGGGGCGAGCATACGCCATGGCAGTCGAGGAGATCGAGCCAGCAGGAGACTTGATCACAGGTTCGGTTCTTCTCGATTGTATTCCTGCATTTACCTTATTCGACTCTGGCGCTTCCCATAGTTTTGTGTCTGTATCATATGCACTTCGACATCATTTAGAGACAGAACCATTAGCTAGGACTTGCAAGATCATGACTGGTAGAGGTATTATCCTAGTCCGTGATCACTGCAAGGACCGGAGAGTGTCAGTAGGAGGCAGAGACTTGAGCGTGAGTTTACTCGTCATGCCACTTCCGGGGTACGATATTGTACTCGGAATGGACTGGTTGAGTAGGCATCATGCTACTATAGATTGTTATAGAGGCAGAGTATTGTTTAGACCACCAGGAGAGCCAGAGTTTGAGGTCGTCAGAGAAGCAGCGGAACAGAAGAGGAGCACATTTTGCGGAGCCAGGACGGAAGAAGAGGAGTTGCCACATCCTCTGATAGCGGAATTCCTGGATGTATTTCCAGAAGAGTTGCCAGGTTTGCCGCCAGACAGAGATGTTGAATTCTCTATAGACTTGGTTCCAGGAGCGGAGCCCATTTCACAACATGTCTATAGAGTCAACAACAGTGAGCTGGCAGAACTGAAGAAGCAAGTTGAGGAGCTGCAGGACAAAGGCTTCATCAAATCCAGTTCATCACCATGGGGAGCTCCGATTTTGTTCGTACCGAAGAAGGACGTCACGGTACGTATGTGCATTAATTATAGAGCTTTGAACAATATCACTATCAAGAACAAGTACCCGCTGCCGAGGATAGATGATCTTTTCGACCAGTTGAGCGGGGCGAGGGTGTTTTCAAAGATAAATTTGAGATCAGGCTATCACCAGGTGAAGGTGAAGAAGGAAGACACGCCGAAGACAGCTTTTCGGACCAGATACGGCCAGTTTGAGTTCATGGTGATGCCATTTGGTTTAACCAATGCACCGGCAGTATTCATGAACTTGATGAACAAGGTGTTCCACCAGTACCTTGACAAGTTCGTAGTGGTGTTCATCGACGATATTCTTGTGTATTCCAAGACACCGGAGGAGCACGAAGAGCACCTGAGATTGGTCTTAGAGACTCTCAGGAGGGAGAAGCTGTACGGAAAACTCTCTAAGTGTGAATTCTTTCTTGACAAGGTCGAATTTCTTGGACATGTGGTATCAGGTGACGGAATCTCGGTAAACCCAAAGAAGATCGAGGCAGTGGAGTCGTGGGCTACCCCCAGTTCGGTAGCTGAGATCAGGAGTTTTCTCGGGCAAGCAGGATACTACAGGAGGTTTGTACAAGACTTCTCCAAGATTGCAGCGCCGATGACCAGACTGACTAGGAAGGATGTGGATTTTGTGTGGACGGAGGAGTGCCAGGTTGCATTTGATGAGCTGAAGAAGAGGTTGACAATAGCTCCAATTT
The DNA here is from genome assembly GCA_036927795.1 of Iris macrosiphon. NCBI lineage: Eukaryota > Viridiplantae > Streptophyta > Magnoliopsida > Asparagales > Iridaceae > Iris > Iris macrosiphon. Next base: position 25,133,533 of record JAYESA010000007.1, on the reverse strand, counting down.
TGACGTTGCCAGCAGGGACAGGTGGTTTCACCATCTACAGTGATGCTTCAGGGAAGGGTCTGGGATGTGTCCTTCAACAGCACGGGAAGGTAATTGCCTATGCTTCCAGGCAGTTACGCCCTCATGAAAAGAACTACCCCACCCACGATTTGGAGTTGGCAGCAGTTATCTTTGCTCTAAAACTGTGGAAACATTACTTGTACGGAGAGCGTGTGGAGATCTTCACAGACCACAAGAGCTTGAAGTACGTATTCACACAGAAGGAGTTGAACATGAGACAGAGGAGGTGGTTAGAGTTAATGAAGGACTTTGACATCTCATTGCAGTACCATCCAGGGAAGGCCAACGTAGTCGTCGATGCCTTGAGCAGGTATCCGATGGCTATGTACTTAACGACTGATAGATATTTGTTGGCGGATTTGGAGAGCTTGGAGATTGAGGTGTTAGTTCCCGGTACTGAGATCCAAATGTGGGGATTGCAGATACAGTCCGAGCTGATGGACAGGATCATAGCGGCGCAGTATGAGGTTGAGGCCTTGACGAGTATCAGAGCACATGTTCAGGCAGGATTGTCGGACGACTTTACTATCGCAGAGGATGGCTCCTTACGACACGGGACGAGGATGTGTGTGCCGAGCGGGGAGCTGCGCGAGGAGGTTTTGCAAGAGGCACACCGCTCTCAGTACTCGATGCATCCCGGTGCCAACAAGATGTATCGAGACTTGAGGGAGCACGTATGGTGGTATAGAATGAAGTGCGAGGTAGCACGCTTCGTATCTCGGTGTCTAGTGTGCCAGCAGGTAAAGGCAGACCGGCAGAGGCCAGGAGGTTTGCTTCAACCTTTACCGATTCCAGAATGGAAATGGGAGCACGTGACCATGGATTTTGTTTCAGGGCTTCCACGTTCTCCAGGAGGGAAGGACGCGATTTGGATCATCGTGGACAGGTTGACCAAATCAGCCCATTTCTTACCTTTCAAAGTGGGCACGTCGACAGAGAGGCTAGCAGAGATGTACGTGCGACAGATTGTTAGACTTTATGGAGTTCCTGTGAGCATCGTCTCGGATCGGGATAGTCGTTTCACTTCCCACTTCTGGAGGAGTCTGCAGGCTAGCTTGGGCACTCAGCTCAAGTTCAGTACCGCATATCACCCCCAGACAGACGGGCAGTCCGAACGGACTATTCAGACTCTCGAGGATATGCTACGCACTTGCGTTCTAGATCTCGGAGGTTCTTGGGAGGATCATCTGCACCTGGTAGAGTTTGCTTACAACAACAGCTATCAGGCCAGCATCGAGATGTCACCGTTTGAGGCTCTTTATGGGCGGAGGTGTCGTACACCGTTATCTTGGGACGACGTTGGGGAGAGAGCCTTGCTAGGACCAGAAATGGTCGTGGATGCAGCAGAATGGGTGAAACTCATCAGAGACAGACTGCGAGTGGCGCAGGACAGACAGCGGCATTGGGCCGACAGCCACCGTAGACCCCTTGAGTTTCAGGTTAGCGACCTAGTATTCCTACGGATTTCTCCGACGCGTGGAACGATTCGTTTTGGCAGAGGCGGGAAGCTTAGCCCACGCTACATCGGACCCTTTGGTATTCTTGCAAGGGTAGGTGCAGTGGCGTATAGATTGGACTTGCCGCCTGCATTGGAGGGAGTGCATGATGTGTTTCACGTGTCGCAGCTGAGACGGTACGTGGCAGACCCTAGTCACGTACTTGATCACTTGGAGATTGAGGTTGGTCCGACGCTCAGCTACCCTGAGCAGCCCGTAGAGATCTTGGACCACAGAGAGAAGGTGTTGCGGAACCAAACCATTCCTTTGTTTCGAGTAGCATGGAGACATCACTCTCCAGGGGAGTCGACCTGGGAGAGAGAGGACGAAATGCGCGAGCAATACCCGTATCTCTTCTAGACTTGAGGTATATTCCTTTTCTGGTTTCACTCTTGTTCCAGTTCAGTCCAATTTCGAGGACGAAATTTCTTTTAGGAGGGTAGACTTGTCACTACCACTTTTCCATATAAGGGCATTTGTGTAATTTCACTATTTTGGATAATTATGTGTTTAATTAAATTGCTGAGATTTTAAAACTATTTATTTTATAATTGTTTTAGGTCAAGCCCTAGAACCCATTAGGTCAAACCCTAATGACTAAACCCTAATTGTAAACCCAGTTCTAGTGAAACCCTAGAATTCAAATTTTAGGGTGAACCCTCAAACCCTAGACTGGCTAAACCTTAGCTAATTAGGTTCTACATGACCTAACCTAGGGGTTGAACCTAGGCCATACACTAGAAACCCTAACTGGGCCTATATATATAAAAGGAACCCTCTTGTTCTTCATATAGAGAGAGAAACCCTAGCCTCCATCTAGAGAAACCATCTCCCCACCCCATTTTTCGAGATTAAACCTAGGGCTTCCATTTTCTCCTCCTCCAAAGCAAGGAAATCAGGGAACTTGGGTCAAGGAGACTTGGGAAGGAAGAACTTTCATAGGGAACCATCTCCCTGCAGGTAAAACCCCATTTTATACATGTAATCTCTGTTTTTCTGTCGATTTTTGGCCATTAGGGAACCCCTTACCATGTGGTACAAATTTTAGGGTTTTCGATTAGGTTTTGGTGACTATATGGGGTTTTTCCCAATTATCAGGAACCCTAACCCTAGGTGGTTATTTATAGACTGATTTCACCCTCCTACGTGTAGGTTAGATATTGATTTAGGGTTTTGCTTTGGGTTTTCAGGAGTTCTTGGTGTGGTTTTTCGTTTTGCACATCATGTGTTTGGTGAAATGCTTCACAGGAGGAATTACCTATCTAACCTATTTTATTACTATCTAAATTGATGTATGATGTGTATATATATATATATGTTTATACATATGTTTATAGATTGATGTGTGTTCTATCTCTATCTATGTTGTAGATGTGTGTGGGTGTTTAGAAGAGGGAAAACTGTGAATGATTCACTGTACAGAGTCGGGTTTCAATCCCTGCATGTATCAGTGTTACCTGTATGTTGTGTGCTTGTGAGTGATTCAGTGAGTGATTTTAGGAATTGTGTATCAGTATTTTGAAGTTCCTGTGGTGTATGTCACTGTGTAGGATCAAGGTTCTCTTTAACTGTTCAGTCGGGTGTGTATTGGGGGAAGTTTCTGAGTTGTGAGTATATGTGGCTGTGTATTTGGGGTTTTGAATTTGTCTAAGTATGTGAGGGAGGTGCAGATTGGTTACAGTATATTGAAGCTGTGTGGAAACCTGTGTTCTCAGTGAGGGATTCTGTGCAGTGAGTGGCTCAGGTGTTATGTGTCCCTGTTATTGAGAGTGATTACCTGTGTGAGAAGTGTAGGCCTGTGCATTACCTGTGTAACTGTACAGATATTCATGTGTGTGTGTGTATCCTAGTTAATTCCAGATTTCTAAACCTATGTGTCTATGTGCAGTGTCTAGTTGAGTGTCAGTTAGAATTGGTATTGTGCAGTGAACTCAACCTGTATTATGTGTCAGTAGTTAGCTGTGCAGTGGGAATACCTGTGTTTACCTTGTGTGTGAGGGTGGCTGTGAATTGAGGGTGCCAGTGTGCCTGTGAGAGTGAGATAGAGTAGAGTATCAGGGTATGAGCAGTGTCTGTGTGTAGGTTTTGAGTGCCAGTTTTCAGAGAACTGTGTTAGTATGTGTTGGGCAGTTTCTAATGTATCACTAGAGTACCTGTATGTGTACATGTGTACTAGCTGTGTGTTCAGTAGGCAAATCAAGGTGTACAAGTGTGTGTGTATTAAATTCTGTAGGTGAGAGTGTGTGTAGATAATATGTGCAGTGAGTAGTCTATGAGGGAGAGAACTAAAACCCTAGGGAAGTATCAGTGAGATGGGAGGGTAAGCTAACAGTACTGTGTGCACATGTGTGTGTGTGTACTGTGTCAGTTCAGTCACTTGTGTCTGTGTGTTAACACTGTGTCAGTAGGTAGAGCAGTGTATCAGAGAGTGCAGTGAGGTTAGGGGCATACCTAGTTGTGAGTGGACTGAGTATGAGAAATTTCTGTGTGTGTATGCTCAGAACCTAAGTGTTCAGTGGATATCTGTAGGTGTGTTCAGCAGTGTCTAGTTATTAGCTAGATGCCAGTATTGATTTTCAGGACCCATGTATCAATATGTAGACTGTGTGAGAGGAGTGCCTATGTATGTGTCCAGATTTCAGTGTGTGTAGATGTGTTTATGTATCAGTGTGTATCAGATTTCAGTCCTATGTGTCCCAGTTAATGTGTACCCAGATCACTAGTGTGTTCACCTGGGACTCAGTCAGATTAGATACCTGTGTGTAGTAGCTAGATGTGTGTTGAGTTGAGTATTAGAGTAGGAAAGTGTATCAGCCTTGTGTAGTGTGGGATTTAGATTGGTATGGTAAAAGTATATCAAGGAGATGGGAGGTAGCTTGTATAAATGTGTATAAGTATCTGAAATGGATGCAGGTACACTAGTATAAGCAAGATACACTAGGCTAAGGATGGTGTGTTCAGTGAGGGAAATGGGTAGAACAAGTAGGCCTCTCCAACTGTGTGCAGTTGACTGTAGGTGTGTGGGATTGAGAGGTACTTAGGTACCAATGAAGTATGTTAGTTATATAATAGCTAGTATCACTTAGGATCTTAGGTAAATACCTAGAATAGCTAGTGTTAGCTAGTATGAACCTAGAAGCAAGGTATTGACTAGTTTTGACCAAACCTAGAGTTGACTTAGTAACACCTAGTTTAGACCTAGAAATGGCCTAACACCTCATTTCAACTTAGCTAAACACTTTTATTATTCCAAACACCATTTTAACATTGTTATCTTATATATAGGTCATTGTGATCCCACCTTGGACCTCGATCCTCACATTTTGCTCAGGACCACAGGCGAGTACATTCTCTGACAGTTTTCATGGTTGATTACTTCTATAAATTGTAGTGTATTACATACTTGATTCCGACACTATGGATACACGGGTTAGCACCCTAGATCCCCATCATGAGGAGTCGTGATTGGAATCCATCGTGCTAGCTGGGGGATGGGGAACTATTAGTAGATTGTGTGATCATATCCAAACATTATATGTACCATAGCTCACCCCACTTCTCACGTCGGGTGCAGCCTGACCACTTATATGCTCCATAGTTGTTATATATGATTAGCCTGACATTATATGCACCATAGCTAACCATGCGGTTAGCCTGACCTAAAAGAATCATAGCTAATCATATATAACCAGCCTGATCCAGTCCCAAGCCGATCACATAATAAACTAATATTTCAAACACTTAGCTAGATGTTTATTTTTCTGATTCACTTGTTCTAGCATTCACTATTTATTGCTCATTGCTAGATGCTCTATTGTCTATTTTATTTCTCCAGTACTTCTCATTTTCAGCATTTATTTCCATCTTGTATCTCTTTACACTGTTTATAGATTTTGTCAATTTAATGAAACTGCTGTTAGTGCTTGTGCTTCGCTCCAATCCTGACTGGATAACAACATTTTCAGAGAACCTGGAGGACTTTTGCCCTACTCATTACGGTCCAGGAATAGAGGAGGATTTCACCCAGAAACCCCAGAGGAGGTGCCTATCCTAGAGGAGAACTTACCAGCCTGTTCTTAGATTACTTTTCAGCATTATTGTTTTAGACTGGGATTGAGATGTATTTATTTTATTTGTGACTTTGTGAGGTCATTTAGACCCAGGATTTGAGTTGGACCTATTGTGGTTGGTTTTTATTTAGAACTCTTTTCAATTCTCATCGTGCCATTATGTTATAGTTGTGATTGAGTATAATATAGCATTGTGGTTTATTTATCATTGTCCTCCGTACGGAGTGGAGACTATTGACAGGATATACTATGTTTGTGACCTAGACAGCGTTCTACCGCCGATGCTGCGGCGTAGGCTGGACCTAGACAGCGTTCTACCGCCGATGCTGCGGCGTAGGCTGGACGTACCCCACGTGTCGCACCTAATCTACGCGGATGATTTATTGGTTTTTGTGAAGCCATCAAGAGGGGGTTTGGCTGTGTTAGCAACGATCATGGAGGTGTTTGGATGACATACAGGCTTATACCTTAATAGGGACAAGAGAAAGGCATACTTTAATGCTCATGGCACTAATAAGGATAAGCTCGCATTGTTACTTGGTATTGAATGGGGGGGGGGGGGCTCCCGATTAAATACTTGGGTATACCACTTTCCGTCAACTATGCTATAGAACTTTCAGAGTTTGGTAAAATATATCCAGAAAAGCGTGGAGGGGTGGCATGCATAAAATCTCTCGTTTGGTGGCCGAATTGAGTTAGTTTGTGCTGTCATTACAGCTATCGCATGATTCTGGCTTCAGGCTAATTTGCTTCCAGTTCCTACTATGCGCAAAATTGAGAGGATATGTGCTAATTTCGTATGGAGGGCAGGGGTTCAGTCTATAGGGTGGGACACTTTATGCAGACCAAGGGAGGAAGGAGGCGTTAGGATACGTCCTCTACACTTGCTACGCGATATTGCGGGGATGAAACTGGCATAGAAGTTGCACATGAAGGACTCATTATGGACACAATAGATGGAATAAAAATACCTACAAGGATGCAACTTCTGGGTAAGGAGCGTGAACAACAACGATTCGGTGGTGTTTAAGAATGTTTTCCATTATCTTGGGAAAATGAAGTAGCTGTTATCATGAGTCTTCAGAGATGGTGAGGACACTAACTTATGGATGGACCCTTGGTGTGCTCATCGGATCCTGGTGGACCATGAGGGATGGCAGGTGCATGCCTTAGCAGGCAGGGAGAAGAGGGTAAGTGTCATACTTCGAAAGGGTG
>JAYESA010000007.1:24251692-24461692 GCA_036927795.1 Iris macrosiphon | reverse complement strand
ATTTTCCCTGAATTTGTTCCTTTTTGCAATATTACTGTCCTTCTTTGATGATATCGTTTTTTGTACCGTATTAACTTCTTTTGATCTGTTCTTCTTGATTCCATTCCAGCTCTTGCTTTATTTGATTCCGGTGCTTCCCATAGCTTTTGATCTGTTCTTCTTGATTCCATTCCAGCTCTTTTGCTATCTCCTACTGGTGTTACTTCCTCTTCGTTGGTTACCATAGCATCTCGTGGTGATCTTGCAAGAGTCTCGTCGTTTGCTCGTGAATCCATAACTCTGCAACCAAAATTGACGATAAGAGGCGCACAGGAATCAAAGCAGGATGCAAGTCAAGAATTAATTCGATTCCGATATAGATATCAAGAATGTTTCAAGTAAGTGGATGAGATCCTAAAAACTTATTCTATTCTTATTGCAGGCTTGCTCGGTCCCTAAGTTGAAACCGAAGCAATTTAGTCGTTGACCTGCATGGGCCACCACAAAAACTATGTCACGTCCCAGTCCCAAAATATCGAGGGTCTAGACACGTGGCAAAGGCCAGCAGCACACACCGATGGGCAAACCCAATTTAATGGACCCATCAGGATATACTTAAGCTGTCAAACAACAATAAGGGTATACTAATCTCATCTACAGAAATGAATACAACAGTATCAATAGAGTGAAATATAATCATCAGTAAGTCACAAGTAAATAAATCGGAGAACAACCGGATAACAAGTCTGATACAATAGTCAAGATACAGAAATAAAGATAACAACTGCAAATACTAAGTATGGATAAAGCATATACTCAGAAGATATCCTCGGGGATCACTCGTCTTCTGGATCTGGTACTGCTCCAGTGCCTCCTCCTGTTCCTGCTCCTGCTAATGCTCCTGTTCCATATACCTCAGGATCGATCTCGTCTGCTAGTCCTGGGGACATAATCCGGATCCAGGTCCTCAGGGGACATAGCAAGGTACAAAATAACTCATGCCAAAATAAATGCAGTACAGCAATAAATGATCAAAATAGGTTAAACTATATAACCAGCTAAGTGATATGCAAGATGAGAGCATCACTAGAACTCAGGCTGAGACCACTACAAGCTCTATGTCGGAGAGCCGGTAGCAGAGATATCATGCAGTTGTCTAGCTCGGAGAGAGACTAAGACACCATCATAATATAGTCAACCTGTAGCCTATGTGTCTCTCCCCACCCAATATAATCATACGTCTCATGTCCACAACGTCTCATGTCCATGCCACGCAGGATCATAACTAATGCATTAAGTCATATAATATCTAAGCAAAAGAATATGTCATGAAACCTGTATCCTATACAGAATCACCATGAATATCTCAGGAAGATTCTGTCTCATGAATAGTATCAGGTGTCCTGGGTTATGACGTACTTGATAATGCAAGCACGAGAAGTATAGGATTTCGGTTTCCATGTTTAGGTGACGTTACACAACTCCGCGTACGGTGTTGGCACCAGACTATTAATCGAACGCTAAGTAAAGTCATACGGTCCTAGGTCAAGCATGTACAACAGATAAATAAGTCAAGGAAATATGTAATAAAACTGCAATGTTGGAAGGTACACTTGCTTGGGGTTCTGGCTCCAACTATAGCTCTTGTCTTAGTAGAATTTGCAGGTACTCCTCCGGTTGCTGAAATAAATATCACCATCAGATTCAGAAAATATCAAATAGCTAGAAACGCCTGTCCTTGAGTCCAATTTGGACACAAGGGCAAAAATGACAGTTTCTGGTCAAAGCGGGGTCCACATGTGGGCCGCTTCACACCGAAAAATGTGTCAGCAACAATGGTCTCCAAATTCGTCAAACTTAGTGTCAACAAGTCCAGAATGATGATACGAACCCAACGAAATTTCCAGAATTGGATTCCGATGAGCCGATCACAAAATCGCCCGTCAAGTGGAGCCGTGGGGCTCACGATACGCGATTTTGTCAACGTTCTCAGAATCGAACCAAACTTGGGTCACAGGACCAGAGTATTGCTACGAAGCCGATGGCATAAGTTTCGTTTCTATCCGACTTGTGTACACAAAGTTACAATGAGTTCCAGAACAAGCCGATATGGGGCGTTGTCGACGGATACGCGTTGATTCCGGTGTGCACGCACATCCAAATTAACTTCCGCAAAATCTCACACGTTCGTATCAACAGTGCGCACCTTTCGGTGAAGACCGTACGCGTCCAAGTTATCCCGTTTGGCGGGGCGCACTCAATTTCGGGGAAAAATAGGGTGTTTATTTTTCCTATTTTTGGATCGTTGTTTGCGATCGCCACAGGATGCGACACACCAAGCGGGTTGCACGGGCATCGAGAGGGTCACACAGGGTTCGCGTCACAATAGACGGAACAGAAAACGGGACAACAAAGAGAGAGAAAATGGTACCTGAACAGGGCTACGCAGAATTGGGTTTCTCGTATCCGTGAGGCGACACGACTCGACACTGTACAGTATCAGGGTTAGGGTTTCGATCGCCGTTGATGGCATGAGCTGGCCGGAGCTGCTCGGGCAAGGCGATGTTGGTGGCGCTGGGGAAGACGGCGAAGCGGGCGTTGCTGAGACGAGGAGACGGCTGAGGACGGGGCACGGTGAGGTGGTGATTAGCATCTAGGCGGCCGGGGTCGGGGGCTCGGGTGGAGGAGATGGGGTTTCATAGGGAGGCGAATGAGAGAGGGAGCGGCGGCCGTTGCTGGCAGGGAAGGCGGAGCGGCGGGCGTTGCGGGGGAGCCGGAGCGACTGGGAGGCGAGGCGCCACGGCGGGTCGGCCGACGGAGACGAAGCGGCACCGGGGAGAGGGAAAGTCGGGGGTTGGGGAAAGGGTTAGGCGGGTTTTGGGTCGGCGGGTCAGTGGGGATCCTACCCGATCCACTAAAGCTTAGGTGCGGGTTTGGGTCTCGGGTTTCGGGTCGGGTTCAGATCCGACCCGACCCGCTAAGGTTTGGTTCGGTTCAGTTAGACTGGTCCGGGTTGGTTCGGGTTGGTTTGGTTTAATTGAACCGGGTTTATTTCTAGGGTTTATTTAAAACTTAGTTTCTAAGTCTTTAAAAATACTTTCGGGGTCCAATAAATTCCCGAAAAATTATCCTATGTCTAATTTTTCATTTTACACATAAAAATATTATTTTCATATTATTTTAATATTATTTAACATTATTTAAAAATTATTTAGTTACAAAATACCTTAGTTTAATTAGTAAAAATCCCAGAAAATTACAGAAAATTGTGTAAAATTGCTTTTAAAAAATTCCTGAAAAATCAGGGGGTTTACATCATTCCCATACCTTGTTTTCGTCGCATAACTTTTGTGACACAATTACGAAAAAATAATGATTAATTAACTATTTAGTCGTGGCGTACATTTTAACATGCCACACTAACCGATTGATCTCAACTAAATCCATGCTATGAGCCTAACTGGTCCTATTAAGCACATGACACTCGAGTTGTGTTATTCGAACCCCCTGCACGCTCCCAATTTAATATTATGTAGAAAATATAATTTAAAAATTTAGTTAATTAATTTAATATCCATTAATATTTAGTAAATAAATTTTTAATTAATATAAATTGGTTGTAGATTATTTATTGGAGGAAATATAAATTTCTAGAATTTTTTCAAGGACCTAACTATTTTTGGGAAATTTTTGCATTTAATTATTGAATAAATAAAAAAAAGAAAAAGAAAATAGAAATTAAACCCAAACCCAAACCCATTAACCTTAACCCTACCCAAACCCAAAACCTAATCCTAACTCTAAACTAACTCTTCTCCCAACCTACGTATAGGCCCCCTATATATATCTACATACATATATAAGCATATATGTATGCATACAACACAAAACCCAAACCCTAACATAATCCTACCCCAACACCACCCTCTACCATCACCTCTGCCTCCGGCCGATCTCCGACCGTCGCCCGCACCGCCGTGCCCAGCGCCGACCGCACTGCGATCCCCCCCCACCCACAATAGCAGAAGATGCGGCCCCTACTTCGTGCACAGCTTTCGCCCTCATCGCTCGTCCAATTTGTGTCTCGTCTTCGCTGGTATGTTCACAACCTAACCCTCTAGGATTTTTTTCAAGTGGAACAAATTTAGGCACCCCGATTTGATCAAAAAATCGACCGGAAGTTGGCCGAAAAACTATTTGGAAATAGTTCAAAATTTTGATCCAAACTCCCATGTTCATGTCCAATTTTCTACTATCTCGTTAATTATTTTCAAAATATAATTGAAGAATTTTTTTCATAATATAACCAAGATTTTTACTGTTCTTTCGGTTTTTATTAGTTTGCTATAATGGTTAAATTATTCTTGTTCCAAAACAACCAAAAACTTATTTTTAAAACACCCAAAATCTCGCGATACGGGGTACGTCATGCCAAACGAGGCAACTTCGTCGTGTGCGAGTTACATCAAAAGACGTGTAACATAAACGCGGATGTGTGGAATTTTATGGAACTTGATTTGGATGTGCGTGCAAACCGAAATCAACGCGTATCCGTCGAAAAGTACCGTATCGGCCTTTTCTGACACTCGTCGTAACTTCGTGTGTGCTTGTCATTTTGTAACGAAACTTCCACCATCGGATTCGCAGCGTTACGCTGGTCTTATGACCCAAGTTTGGTTCGATTCCGAGAACGTTGACGAAACGTCATTTCGTGGGCCCCACGGTTCCACATAACGGACGATTTTGTGATTGGCTCATCGGAATCCAGTTCTGGATATTCCGTTGGGTTCGTATCTTCGTTCTAGACATGTAGATACTAAGTTTGATGAATTTAAAAAACTTTAACTTTGGCACATTTTTTTGGTGCGAAGTGGGCCATATGTGGACTCCGCTTTGACCCAAAACTGTCAATTTTGCCCCTGTTTCCAAATTGGACTTATGGGTAGTCAATCCTAGCTATTTCAAGTATTCTGAGAACATTGGTGATATTTGTTTCAGCATCCGGAGGTGTACGTGCAGATTCTACTTTTCCAGGAGCAGTTGACGGAGTTCAGAACCCAGGCAAGTGTCCCTTGCCAAACCTGCAGAGATCTTGTTATATTACTTGCTTGTGTTCTTTTATTATATATACTTCTGTGATGTACCCTATTCAACCTAGGACCGTGAGACGTTGCTTAGCGTCCGAACAAGATTCGGGTGTCGACGTCGTACGCGGAGTCATGCAATGTCACTTAGAGAGTTGATTCCGCGATCATATATTTTTACGTGCTTGCTTTACCAAGTACGCCATACCATAGGACACTTGACACTATTTCATATGACAGAATATTTCTTGAGTTATTCATGGTGATTCTGTATAGGCTTACAGGATTCGTGACATGAGATTTGCATATTACATGGATATTATTATGATTCGTTGTACTAGCTAGAGGTCATGATCTTGCATGTTATGGACATGAGACGTCGTAGACATAAGATATGAGGTTACATTGGGTGGGGAGAGACACACAGGCTACAGGCTAATTATTCATATATATACTACTGGAGGTACCTTAGACTCTGTCTCAGATCTTTGGCACATATACTGGAGTCGTGATACTACTTGCTGCTATGGGCTCTCCGACACAGAGCCTGTAGTGGTCTCAGCCTGAGTACTAGTGATGCTCTCATTTGTATTTCACTTAGCTGGTTACATAGCTTGCCCTAAGGATCTGTTTATATTTACTTGCTGCATTTTATTTGGCTTGAGTGTTTATTGTACCTTGCTATGTCCCCTGAGGACCTGGATCCGGATTATGTCCTTAGGTATAAACGAGGAAAGCTATCCCGACGTTTACGGGGCAGGTGCTACTATTGGAGACGTACAGATTGTAGAGGACGAGGTTGTTCCGGAGGACTTCTCTTGAGCACACAGTATTCTTACCATTCATTATTTATGCTTAGTGTTCTTGGATATTTGATCTTGTAGTGACTTTTGGATATTCTAGTTGGATTTATTTTTCTTTTCATTTTGATGACGAGTTGTTCCCCGTGACATTATTTATATTGCTTTGATTGGACAGATCATTTTTTATTATTCGCAAGCTCCTATTTACCTGATGCGGCGAGCCGTGCCAGACAATTTGAAGACAGTCTGCGTCCTTCTATCCATGCACACGTGGTCGTTCCTCAGTACCATACGATGAGGAAAGTTCTCAATCACGTCCTTTCCCTCGAACCCAGTATCCTCCCATTCCTGCCGGCGCTGTGCATACCTCCAATCACAAATACCATAGCAACGAAAGAGAAAACAACGCTGCAAAGCGTCCAAACAATGATGGTCGACAAAAGGGAAATGTAGGGGCGTATTGTGAATACTGTAACAAGCCAGGGCACACCATCGATGATTGCTACTTGAAAAATGGGTCTTGCTACAACTGTGGTAAAAAGGGCCACTTGATCAAAAACTGTCCGCTCCTTTTCCCTCAGCATCCGAATCCTGCCCTTGCAATCCAGGCCAATCGAGCTGTGCCTCAGCCAGAGCGCCGCCAAGCTCAAGGTCGGGTCTACACTATGACAGTGGAGGAAGCTCTGGCCTCAAACACCGTTGTGTCTGGTACTTTGCTTTTTAATAACATACATGCACGTGCGCTATTTGATTCTGGTGCAACGCATAGTTTTATATCCACAAATTTTGTCGTAAAAAATAATATAGAAATGACTCTATTGTATCTAGACCTTAGTGTTAGCACCCCGTCAGGCACTAAAATACCTGTCCGTTCAGTATGCCAAGGTGGTTATGTCTGTATTGGAGGAAGAAAGCTATCGCTAGATATTTTAGTTCTAGATGTTCGAGACTATGATATCATTTTGGGAATGGATTGGCTCGATGCCTGCTCGACAACTATTGAATGTGCAAAAAAATGAGTCGTCTTTCGCCTGCCTAGAGAAGCCGAATTCTGCTACAAGAGTAGTCCAACAACTGATGCGACCAGGGCCTGCATGGTGATTTCTGCGATGTCTGCTCGGCGAATGCTACACTCAGGCTGCGAGGGATACCTAGCGTCGGTTTGGGACACATAGTTGGATTACGCAAACGTCGAGTCTTCTTCCATTGAGGCAGAGTTCCCTGATGTATTTCTGAGTGAACTACCTGGCATGCCACCTGACCGAGAGATCGAGTTCACCATCGACACATTCCCGAATACTCAGCCAATTTCTAAGCCTCCGTACAGAATGGACCCTATTGAACTAAGGGAGTTAAAGTACCAACTGCAAGAGTTGCTGGATCGTGGGTTCATCCGTTCGAGCGTGTCTCCTTGGGGCGTGCCTGTGCTCTTCGTGAAGAAGAAAGACGGAACGTTACGCCTCTGTATCGATTATCGGAAGCTGAATAAGATCACCATCAGAAACAAGTATCCTCTTCCAAGGATAGATGACCTCTTTGATCAGTTGGACGGGGCAACTGTGTTCCTGAAAATTGATCTTCGCTCGGGCTACCACCAATTGAAGATTAAGCAAGAAGACATGTCCAAGTCTATATTTCGAACCCGTTATGGGTACTATGAGTTTTCTGTCATGCCGTTTGGTCTGATGAACGCCCCTGCTGCTTTTATGGATTTGATGAATTGTCACGCCCCAGACCCAAAATACGTAGGACCAGGAATACGTGACACGCCAGCTACGTATTCGACCAGACTCTGGTCTGACTCGAATACGTATAAGCTGTATAATAAAAAGGGCACTATCTAGATATCCCATAAATGTAAACCTATATGTCTCAATCCACAATGTACAACAGTATACAAGAAAGAGCTATATGTGCTAAAGTCGGCCGCCCAATAACACACAAACTCGAATAGACTCGAGAAGAGATGAGTCTACAAAAACTAGGCTACAACAGCAGATAAATAATCAATAAGAATAAAGTAACCATAATATCGGTGGAATTGATATGAGTACCTGGTACAATGCCCGCAAGACGTGCAACTCCATCAGCAACTCCAATGCTTCGTAATAGTCTATGCTGCAAAACTAGCAGGGGACCAGGTCCTCAGAGGGACGTAACAAGGTACAAAAATACAGCATGCCAAGTATAAAAGAAAGTACAGGTGCAACGACAGGGTAATCTATCATAACCAAACAAATGAGACACATTTTAAAGACAATATTCGACGCGTGGGCTATCCAAAATAAAACCGTAGCTCCAAACACAGAGACACACGGGACGTACCGTAGCTCCGAGCACAGAGTCACACGGGTGATACAACTACTCTAGATACAAGATCACTACATATATATATATATATATATATATATATATATATATAAGCGCGTACAGAGGAGTCCAAACGTCTAGTAACTGTCTTCCCTATCCCAAACGGTCAACGATTGTGCGTTGAACCTGAACCTCTATCTAACAGTCTCGTCACACAGAAATTACTCAACAGTCGCGACCCTAAGGTCCAGTCTCCGGTCATGATGTCAGTATCAGGATACAGGAAATCTGGCACGATATCAGTGTATGAATGTGTCCTGGGGTGACGATATACTCAGGTACGTATATCGAGGTGTTACGACCATCTAACATTTATTACAAGACGTTACGACGAACGTATGCACCCGGTTGTGATCCGGATACGAAGTATCGATCGTAAACAAGTACACGCATAATGTACATAATGAAACTATAAAATATCTATAACTGAAATACAGGGTGGCAAGGTACACTTGCCTGCGTCCGTCTGCTGATGATGGGGATCAGGTACCACGTCCAAGTCCTCAGGTCCCGTAGTACCTAGAGACGAGATACAAACTCAATCAATAAACTATCACACGACAAACAGGGGTGTGACACACGTCTAAACATATGCTACAATCTTAGTTACAAGTCCCATAGACACTAAGCTAGGGGGTTGACCAAGGTTGACTAAAGGTATGTTACATCTAATCTGATTAATTACCTGTATAAAATTATCAAACAAAATCCTCAATCTCACTATATTCAACAAAATATTCAGTAGTTCAAGTATGTTAAATCCTCCGATTTTTCCCTGGTATTCACAGATGTTATCCTGTATATTTAAATATGTCATCCACGAAATAAATAATTGTTATTTACTAAGCTTTCCATATTAATCAGTGGTTGATATCACCCTACAATTTTATAATAGTTAACCAGCTCCTCAATGACAATTAATGTTTTAATATCATCAGCATCATTACATAACAATTTAAATCCGTTCATCCCCGATGACCAATTACATATAATAATTAAATAACTTCCCAAGTCTCGTATGACTTTTTAACCCTAAAATCATATATTTATCACTTAACCACCAAAGTAGATATTTCGTCACAACAAACCATAAAATTTCATTGCATTCGCATACCATCAATTGCATGTAATGATCCTAAAATCTCTACTTAGCATTTAATAGACCCTAAACACATTATAGCATTCTCCACCCTAAACTCAAATAGCAACTTACACAACCCCATAGTCCAAATAGCATATATCCAATAATTTGCGCATTAAACCATGTAATAAACCCTGAATTTCATATCTAGCATTCAGACCTCTTAACCTTAACCCTAACTAGGTTACATGCGAACCAAAAGCAATGTACAAAAATAGGTTATACATAGAACTGGGGAAGTGATCACCTTGGCGATGAAATTCTCATCGAGCTGACGTCGCGGTGGGTGATGCCCGTGGCAGTTCCGGTGTGCAAGTAGTGAAGCCCGCCGGAGAAGATCCGTGGCAGCAGTCGGCGGTGGGAATAACAGTCGGTGGTGGTAGTGGCATTAATGGCGTATGGGGGTGCTGGCTGGAGAAGGGTGGTCGTAGGAGGTGGTGAAGAGTGGTGGAGGAAGCTCGGCAGGAGGTGGCTCGAGGTGGTCGGGGTACTGGCGAGTGTGGTGGTGGAGCTAATGATGGCGGGAGGTGATGGTGGTGCTGCGGGTGAAACTCGCCGGAGAATGGAGGGTCGTGGTGTGCGGTGGTGGTTCTGGATAGCGGGGATGGCAGTCGACGGGTGGAGGAAGCTCGCCAGAGCTCGTGGATATAGCCTGGCCGGAGTGGTACTATCGAGGTCGCGGGGGAGAACAGCTGGAGGTTGTGGTGGGCTCGTGGGATGGTAGTAATGAAGTTGGAGGTTGGTGATAATGGCTGCGCCGGTAGCGGTTGAAATGGCAGCAGGCCGGACTCGTGGCAGTCAAGGGTGGAGCGGGGAGAAGCTTGTGGCGTTGAAGTCGAGGAAGATGAAGGCTCCGGCAATGGCGGAGCCGATTGTCTTGATGGGCCACTCGATGGCCTTGATGGGCCACTCGAGGCGGTCCTGGGGGATCAGCTGCCAGGAGGAGATCTCGGTCGCCGAAGTTCGTGGAGACACTGTCGGGAAAGGGGTGGCCGAAAAATGTGAAGTGGAGTTGCAGATGGAGAAGATGAAAGGAAGAAGAAGAAGAGATTCGGTTTGGGTTTTGAATGTAGAAGAGTGAGGAGAAAGAGAGGGGGGTGAGGTTTCCTAGTTTTTGGGGATTAGGGCCGGCATGGGGTTGTGTGTAGGGATGGTGACATTTTATAGGGAGGGGTGTGAGGATTTGATGGTGGAGATTGTCCTATTTCAAATGTGTGGTGAGAATTTATCATGAAGGAAATTGTTTCTTCATGCAAATGAGAGTGGGAGAGATGTTGACCACGGTCAAAGAAGAGGGTGGCCTCTCCATTTGGCCTTGACCAATGAGGGTGTGCCATATGTCACAACATTTGCAATTTAGCCCTTTAAGTTTGGGTAATTGCACAAACACATAAAATAATGGAAAAATTATGGGAGAATTGGTGTTTGGTGTTTTGTAGGGTGAGGGGGTGTTGTGTGTTTTGCATGGGCTTAAATAAATGGTCATTGGAATTAAATGGGGATTAAAATGGGATTAGTCAAAGTTGGTATCCCCAATTTAATTAGAATAAATTGTCCCGTACTTTTTAATTAAATGGGGGCACATGGGATCTCAATTGAGAATGACACAAAGGTCATGAATGGTGTAGGCTTGGTGTCAGTCTTGGACCCTTTAATTGGTTTGGCTCAACGGGTAGAGTTGGTGTCTCAAAATTGATGGCAACGACATAGGTGCGCGACATAGAATTTAAATAAGGATTTCGGTCACAGAAAATTGTGCAATTAATTTAGAGCACAAGGAAATATGATTTTGAGCGACGGAAAAGTCCAGCGCCTAAATTGGCGTGTCAAGTCAAAAGTGCAACAATCTGTTAGAATTTATGGGCTGATGTTGGGCTCTGAATAATTCAACAATGGTAGGGCGCGCCAAGGGTTTAATTAAAATACTCAAACATCTACAAACTTACTCTAAACCTCAATTATTTGCCGAGGGGGTTTACATCCTTTCCAACTTAGAAAAATTTTGTCCCAGAAATTAAAAGTAAAGCATGATAATAGCTAAGAGAATTTAAAAGCAAACTGGTAATCAAATGCGGTACGTAAATTCGTACCTCGGTCCTCCAATAAATGTAGGAAACGCTGCCGAATGGAATCCTCGTGCTCCCAGGTAGACTTGCCTGGCGAATAATGCTTTCATGCAACTCTGACCAGTCGAATAGTCTGACCTTTCAAAGTCTTCTCACTGTCATCGAGTATCTCCACTGGCTGCTCCACGTAAGATAAATAGGGCCCGACTGTAACTTTGAATGATCAAGCACGTGGCTAGGGTCTGCCACGTATCTCCTCAACTGCGATACATAAAATATGTCATGCACTTCTTTTAAGGATGGAGGCAATGTAAGATGATAAGCCTCTTTGCCAACTCGTTCCAAGATGTCAAAAGGTCCGATGTACCTCGGACTCAGCTTGCCTCTGCCTCCGAATCTGATGGTACCACGAGTAGGCAATATCTTCAAAAATATATGGTCACCTTCCTTGAACTCCAAGGGTCTGCGGTGCGCATCTGCCCAATGGTTCTGTCTGTCCTATGCTGCACGCAGGTGGCTCTGAATCTGTTTGAATTTTTCCACTGTCTGTGTCACCAACTCTGGACCAAGTATCTGACGCTCTCCCACGTCACTCCAACATACTGGTGACCTACACTTCCTGCCGTACAGTGCCTCATAAGGTGCCATCTGTATGCTAGCTTGGTAGCTTTTATTGTAGGAAAATTCTACCAAGTGTAGATGGTCCTCCCAAGATCTCCCAAAGTCAATCATGCACGCTCTCAACATATTCTCTAATATCTGTATCGTGCGCTCTGTCTGGCTATCAGTCTGTGGATGATATGCAGTGTTGAACTTGAGACGAGTTTCTAGACTCTCCTGCATACTCCGCCAAAAATGTGATATGAATCTGGAATCACGATCCGATACGATGCTGACAGGCACTCCATGTAGTCGTACTATCTGCCTTATATACATGTCAGCTAATATCTCCATGGACTGCCCAACTCTGAAGGGCAAGAAATGTGCGGACTTGGTGAGTCTGTCTACGATAACCCAAACTGTATCCTTTCCGCTAGGGCTTCGTAGGAATCCTGTGACGAAGTCCATGGTAATGTATTCCCACTTTCACTCGGGAATGGGAAACGACTGCAATAGTCCTGCAGTCCTCTGATGTTCAGCCTTGACTTGCTGACAGACTAAATATCTCGCCACGAATCTTGCAATCTCTCTCTTCATCCCATGCCACCAGAAATATTGCCTCAAATCTCGGTACATCTTTGTACCCCCGGGATGAATAGAATAAATTGATATATGAGCCTCGGTCATCAACTCCTGGCGTAGCTCGCCACTCGGAACGTATAGGCGATCTCCCCACCTTAACGTTCCGTCTTCATGAATCCTGAGTCCCGTCTGCATGCTGGCCTCTGTCCTCTCTCACAGTCGTCAAAATCTTGTATCCATAGGCAAGGCTGCCTTGACCCTCTTAATCAAAGTAGACTGAACCTCGAGACTGGCCATCTGTCCATCCATGCCTGGCAATACAATCTCAATCCTGAGTTTCTGAAGATCCTCTAACACTGGCGATGCATCGTAAAAATATGCCATGGGCTTCCTGCTTAAGGCATCTGCTACTACATTCGAATTGCCAGGGTGGTACTGCAACTCGATATTATAATCTGTCATCAATTCTAGCCAGTGCCTTTGTCTCATGTTGAGCTCCTTCTGCGAGTAGACGTACTTCAGATTTTTGTGATCAATATAAATCTCAACATGCTCTCCATACAAGTAGTGTCACCATAGCTTTAGTGCAAATATCACTGCAGCTAGCTCTAGATCGTGCATCGGCTAGTTCTCCTCATGAACTTTCAGCTGTCTCGATGCGTAGGCTATCTATTCTATCTAAGCATAACTCATATTTGCTGAGCTTGGCATACAGTCTCTCCTGTCTCAGCGTCTCCAACACGATCCTGAGATGTCTCTCGTGCTCCTCCTGGCCCTTAGAATATACCAAGATATCATCGATAATTACCACCATGAACTTATCCAAGTACTGGTAGAAAATATTGTTCCTCAAACTCATAAATACTGCTGGCACGTTGCTTAAACCAAACGGCATGACTAGAAACTCATAGTGTCCATACTTCGTTCGAAAAGCCATCTTCGGAATGTCCTCTCTCCGTACCTTGATCTGATGATAGCCTGATCTGAGATCGAACTTCGAGAATACATATGCGCCGCTAAGCTAATCAATTAAATCATCGATGCACGACAAATAAGTACTTGTTCTTTATCGTTACAGTACTTAACGCCATGAAATTGATATGCAACATACCGTCCCGTCCTTCTTCGGTACAAATAAGATGGATACTCCCCATAGAGAAATACTAGTCCGACTGAAACCATTGTCTAAGTGATCCTCTACTATGGACCTTTAACTCAACCAACTCTATCGGTGCTAGTCTGAAGACGGTAAAATAATCGGCTGGGCTCTTGGAGTCAACTCTATAGCAAACTCTATCTCTCTGTTAGGTGGCAGGCCTGGAAGGTTCTCTAGAATCACATCTTCAAACTCTGATATAATATGGGGGTACACTGGTTCACCTTGCATTTTGTGTCACTGAGGTCGGGCACCATGCTCTCGGGCTCCCTGAAGAAACTCAACTCAGGGTAATCTAGTGGTCATAAATAATGTAATCACGTCGACAATCTAGCGTCGTGTGGTATTGGCTCAACCAATCCATGTCTAGGATAATGTCATAGTCAAGACTAAACCTCATAATAATTTCTCTCGTTCTGTTTTTAACATCAATCCTCAAAAGAAAAAAAAATTCCTTGCCTAATGTATAATTTCTCTTCTCCTCAAGGTTTTCCCTAAAATTTTATTCCTTAAATTTCTTCTTTTCGTTATTTATTTCTCCAAGTCACATAGTACAATTATAATAATGATGTCACCCAAGCACATACTAAATTTTTTAGTATCAGATCATCATCTTCCAAGTGAGATCCTAAAATTTCATCTCCTCTAGCTCATAACATCGTTCCTGGTATTGCTATAATATACAACCACTAGTTTCCATCATCAGGCTATGCATTTCCATGAATTATTCTAGGTCATGGTCAACAATCTTTCACAGTACTTCCAAAATTACTGCTATCTCAAGTACGGGTAGGGTACTACTGGGTCCAACTCTCTTGCTAACCCTCTACACTAGTTCTAGAATCCAAAAGAATCTATCAATCTATCCTACTCAGGGTAAAAATCTTCTCAGGAAATATTATACGAATTCTGTCTTCTGTCGTCTGGTCTTCGATCTTCTTCTGGAGGAACCATCAGGCACAAGTCCGTCTTTCCGAATTAATAGGAGATTGGAACCAATGATAACGATATTGGCGAAAACTGAACGAATACAATTGAGAAGTCCAAGGGTGATAATCACATATAAAAGGGAGTTTTAAAAATTGATTATGAATTGAGATCCTATTCAAAAATAAACCATAATATATATTCCTAATTTGTAGGCTCGCTTAGCACAGTCAGGTGACCAAGACGATTTAAATCGGACCTGCATGGGCCACCACAAAAATATGTCATATCCCAGACCCAAAATACGTAGGACCAGGAATACGTGACACGCCAGCTACTCATTCGACCAGACTCTGGTCTGACTCGAATACGTATAAGATGTATAATATAAAGGGAAGTATCTAGATATCCCATAAATGTAAACCCCTATGTCTCAATCCATAATGTACAGCAGTATACAAGAAAGATCTATATGTGCTAAAGTCGGCCGCCCAATAACACACAAACTCGAATAGACTTGAGAAGAGATGAGTCTACAAAAACTAGGCTACAACAGCAGATGAATAATCAATAAGAATAAAGTAACCATAATGCCAGTGGAAATGATATGAGTACCTGGTACAATGCCCGCAAGACGTGCAACTCCATCAACAACTCCAATGCTCCGTAATCGTCTATGCTGCAAAACTGGCAGGGGACCAGGTCCTCAGAGGGACGTAACAAGGTACAAAAATACAGCATGCCAAGTATAACAGAAAGTTCAAGTGCAACGACAGGGTAATCTATCATAACCAAACAAGTGAGACACAGTTTAAAGACAATGTTCGACGCGTGGGCTATCCAAAATAAAACCGTAGCTCCGAACACAGAGACACACGGGGCGTACAGTAGCTCCGAGCACAGAGACACACGGGGCATACCGTAGCTCCGAGCACAGAGTCACACGGGTGATACAACTACTCTAGATACAGGATATATATATATATATATATATATATATATATATATATATATATATATATATATATATATATATATATAAGCGCGTGCAAAGGAGCCCAAATGTCTAGTAACTGTCTTCCCCATCCCAAGCGGTCAACGATTGTGCGTTGAACCTGAACCTCTATGTAACAGTCTTGTCACACAAAAATAATTCAACAATCGCGATCCCTAAGGTCGTCCCAGACTCCGATCATGATGTCAGTATCAGGATACAGGAAATCTGGCACGATATCAGTGTATAAATGTGTCCTGGGGTGACGATATACTCAGGTACATACATCGAGGTGTCAAGACCATGTAACATTCATTACAAGATGTTACGACAAACGTCTGCACCCGGTTGTGATCCGGATGCGAAGTATCGATTGTAAACAAGTACACGCACAATGTACATAATGAAACTATAAAATATCTGTAACTGAAATACAGGGTGGCAAGGTACACTTGACTGCGTCCGGCTGCTGATGACGGGGATCACGTACCACGTCCAAGTCCTCAGGTCCCGTAGTACCTAGAGACGAGATACAAACTCAATCAATAAACTATCACACAACAAACAGGGGTGTGACATACGTCTAAACATATGCTACAATCTTAGTTACAAGTCCCATAGACACTAAGCTAGGGGGTTGACCAAGGTTGACTAAAGGTATGTTACATATAATCTGATTAATTACCTGTATAAAATTATCAGACAAAATCCTTAATCTCACTATATTCATCAAAATGTTCAGTAGTTCAAGTATGTTAAATCCTCTGATTTTTCCCTGGTCTTCACAGACGTTATTCCACATATTTAAATATGTTATCCTTGAAATAAATAATTATTATTTACTATGCTTTCCATATTAATCAATGGGTTGATATCACCCTATAATTTTATAATAGTTAACCAGCTCCTCAATGACAATTAATGTTTTAATATCCTCAGCATCATTCCATAACAATTTAAATTTGCTCATCCCCGATGACCAATTGAATATAATAATTAAATAACTCCCCAAGTCTCGTATGACTTTTTAACCCTAAACTCATATATTTATCACTTAACCATCAAAGTATATATTTTGTCACAACAAACCATAAAATTTCATTGCATTCGCATACCATCAATTGCATGTAATGATCCTAAAATCTCTACTTAGCATTTAATAGACCCTAAACATATTATAGCATTCTCCACCCTAAACTCAAATAGCAACTTACACAACCCCATAGTCCAGGTAGCATATATCCAATAATTTGCACATTAAACCATGTAATAAACCCTGAATTTCACATCTAGCATTCAGACCTCTTAACCTTAACCCTAACTAGGTTACATGCGAACCAAAATTAATGTACAAAAATAGGTTATACATAGAGCTGGGGAAGTGATCACCTTGGCGATGAAATTCTCGTCGAGCTGACATCGCGGTAGATGATGCCCGTGGCGGTTCCGGTGTGCAAGTAGTGAAGCCCGCCGGAGAATATCCGTGGCATCAGTCGGCGGTGGGAATAACAGTCGGTGGTGGAGGTGGCATTAATAGCGGAAGGGGGTGCTGGCCGAAGAATGGTGGTCGTGGGAGGTGGTGAAGTGTGGTGGAGGAAGATCGGCAGGCGGTGGCTCAAGGTGGTCGGGGTACTGGCGAGTGTGGTGGCGGAGCTAATGATGGCGGGAGGTGATGGTGGTACTGCGGGTGAAACTCGCCGAGGAATGGATGGGGTCGTGGTGTGCGGTGGTGGTTCTGGACATCGGGGATGGCAGTCGGCGGGTGGAGGAAGCTCGCTGGAGCTCATGGCTATGGCCTGGCCAGAGTGGCACTGTCGAGGCCGCGGGGGAGAACAGCTGGAGGTAGTGGTAAGCTCGTGGGATGGTAGTAACGAAGCTGGAGGTTGGTGATAATGGCTGCGCCGGTGGCAGTTGAACGGGCAGCAGGCCGAACTCGTAGCAGTCGAGGGTGGTGCGGGGAGAATCTCGTGGCATTAAAATCGGGAAAGATGAAGGCTCCGGCAATGGCGGAGCCGGCGGCCTTGATGGGCCACTCGACGGCCCTGCTGGGCTGGTCGTAGCCGAGGCGGTCCTGGAGGATCAGCTGGCCGGAGGAGATCTCGGTCGCCGGAGTTCGTGGAGACACTGTCGGGAAAGGGGTGGCTGGAAAGTGTGAAGTGGAGTTGGAGATGGAGAAGATGAAAGGAAGAAGAAGAAGAGATTCGGTTTGGGTTTTGAATGTAGAAGAGGGAGAAGAGAGAGAAAGAGAGGGGGTGAGGTTTCCTAGGTTTTGGGGATTAGGGCCGGCATGGGATTGTGTGTAGGGATGATGACATTTTATAGGGAGGGGTGTGAGGATTTGATGGTGGAGATTGTCCCATTTCAAATGTGTGGTAAGAATTTCTCATGAAGGAAATTATTTCTTCATGCAAATGAGAGTAGGAGAGATGTTGACCACGGTCAAAAAAGAGGGTGGCCTCTCCATTTGGACTTGACCAATGAGGGTGTGCCACATGTCACAATATTTGTATTTTAGCCCTTTAAGTTTGGGTAATTTCACAAACACATGAAATGATAGAAAAATTGTGGGGAAATTGGTGTTTGGTGTTTTGTAGGGTGAGGGAGTTTGTGTGTTTTACATGGGCTTAAATAAATGGTCATTAGAATTAAATGGGCATTAAAATGGGATTAGTCAAAGTTGGTATCCCCAATTTAATTAGAATAAATTGTGTCCCGTACTTTTTAATTAAATGGGGGCACATAGAATCTCAATTGAGAATGACACAAAGGTCATGAATGGTGTAGGCTTGGTATTAGTTTTGGACCCTTTAATTGGTCCGACTCAACGGGTAGAGTTGGTGTCTCAAAATTGATGGCAATTACACAGGTGCGCGATACGAAATTTAAATAAGGATTTCGGTCATGAAAAATTATGCAATTAATTTAGAGCACAAGAAAATATGATTTTGAGCGACAGAAAAGTCCAGGGCCTAAATTGGTGTGTCAAGTCAAAAGTGCAACAATCTGTTAGAATTTATGGGCTGATATTGGGCTCCGAATAATTCAACAATGGTAGGACACGCCAAGGGTTTAATTAAAATACTCAGACATCTGCAACCTTACTCTAAACCTCAATCAATTGCTGCTATACCAAAATTTTTCCATCCCATACCAGACTATCTATAGAAATAATTGAGGGGGTTTACATGAATCGAGTGTTCCGACCATTTCTCGATAAATTTGTGGTCATTTTTATAGACGACATCTTGGTGTACTCGAAGAATAGGGATGAACACACAGGATATCTGCGGATGGTACTTCAGACCCTTTGAGACAATAAGTTATATGCTAAGCTAAGTAAATATGAGTTCTAGTTAGATAACATATCCTTTTTAGGGCATATTATCTCTGCAACGGGCATCTCAGTTGACCCAAAGAAAATAGAATCCATTGTGCAGTAGAAATGGCCAGAGTCAGCTAGCGATATACGAAGTTTTCTTGGTCTGGCAGGCTACTACCAGAGATTTTATAAAGATTTTGCTAGAATTGCATCGCCTCTAACTCAGCTCACTCGGAAATGAGTAATGTTCGTGTGGACGTACGACTGTGAAGCTTCGTTTATGAAGTTAAAGCAGTGCCTCATCTCAGCACCAATTCTTGCCCTTCCGGACAGACCCTATAACTTCAAAATATACAGTGACACCTCAGGCAAGGGATTGGATGTGTCCTTATACAACGGAATAAAGTGATATCCTTCGCGTCGAGGCAGCTAAAGCCTCACGAGAAGAATTATCCAACCCATGATTTAGAACTTTCCGCGGAAGTATTCGCGCTGAAGCTGTGGCGCCACTACCTTTATGGTGTACCGTGCGAGATCTATACATATCATAAGAGCCTAAAATATCTTTACACCCAAAAGGATTTGAATCTTCGTCAAAGGCACTGGCTTGAAATCCTTAGCAACTTTGACCTCATGATCAGATATACACCTGGCAAAGGCAATGTTGTAGCTGATGTACTAAGTCGAGTGTTCGTTCGGATTTTGGCTATTGATAACAAGATACACCGAGATCTGGAAGACTTGGGTATTACATTCATAATCAGATACAAAAATGGGACGAAAGTGGCTCAACTGCGCCTCGAACCTGACTTATTAGAAAATGTCAAGTGCTCTTAGAAGGATGACTTGTTCCTGCAAAAGATGCAAGGTCTTATCTCAGCAAGAAAGGCATCCGACTTTGCGGTAGACACGGACAAGAGGATCCAAGTGAAGGGAAGACTGTGCATTCCAAACGATGCAGCCCTCAAAAAGGAGATACTCATGGAGGCCCATTATGCTAGTTATACTTCTCATCCGGGTAGCACAAAGATGTATCGAGATCTCCGTACAACATTTTGGTGGCATGACATAAAACGAGATATGGTGATGTTCATGTCATATTGACTGGCTTGTCAGAGGATAAAGTCCAAGCACCAGAATCCGGGCAGATATTTGCAGAACCTCGCTATTCCGGAGTGGAAATGGAAACATATAACTGGATTTTATTGTTGGCTCGCCAAAGATGCAACGGGGGAATGATACCATCTGGGTTATCATTGATCGATTCACCAAGTCAGCTCACTTTCTGCCTATCAAAAGTACATGGAGTGTCGACTGCTTAGCTCAGATCTACCTCAACAAAATCGTTCGGCTCCACGGCGTACCCGTATCCATTGTATTCGATAGAGATGGTCGATTCATATCGTATTTCTGGGAAGGCCTACAGTCAGCAATGGGGACGAAGTTGAAGTCCAGCTCTGCCTACCATCCACAAACAGATGGTCAAACAGAACGTGTCAACCAAATCCTCGAAGACATGCTGTGACTCTATGCCTTGGACTTGAAGACAAGTTGGGACATGCATCTACCGTTAGTCGAATTTGTATACAAAAATAGCTTTCAATCCAGCATTCAGATGGCGCCATATGAGGCGTTGTATGGACGAAAGTGCAGATCTCAGATCTGTTGGGACGAAGTTAGAGAATGGCAAATTCTTGACCCTGAACTTGTGGAGCAGACCGTCCAAAAGATTTGTTTGATTCGAAAATGGCTAAAGGTAGCTCAGAGTCGCCAAAAGAGCTACGCAGACACTCATCGACGTCTACTTGAATTCCTTGAAGGCGATCGGGTGTTTCTCAAAGTCTCGCCCATGCGAGGAGTCACCAGATTTGGAGCAAAGGGGAAGCTAAGTCTGATATTTGTCGGTCCGTTCGAAATACTAAAGTGAGTCACCTCAGTTGCATATTAGATTGCCCTACCACCGTCACTATCCGAAGTGTATAATGTCTTCCATGTTTCTCAACTTAGGAAGTACGTGTACGACCATGTGGTAGATCTTGCTCAATTGGATCTTAAGGCAGACTTGACGTATGTCGAACAACCTGTGCAAATTTTGGATCGTAAGGAAAAGCTGCTTCGAAGTCGTTCGGTTCCTCTTGTGGGCGTGCTTTGGCGAAACCATTCGATCGAAGAATCTATTTGGGAGATTGAATCTAAGATGAGGGAAAGGTTCCCTTCATTATTTCCTAGTGGTAGGTTATATTCCTAAGTTTTGTGGATAAAACTTCCAATTAGTTGGGTAGGATGTGGTGCCTCGTTCCCCCTATTCGGGTAGTGTGGCTAAGAAATACAAGACGGTATCGTTCGATCTGGATAGATTGAAATAAGAACCCATCCTCATTATGGATTTACTTCTTCGAAATCGATTTCCATATTCAGTGGACCGTGCCCCCAGGATTGACTTAGCGGCAGAGTCAGGAGGGACCTCTCCGCTGCAAGTTTTCCTTACCTCAGTTTTCGCTGTCGCTTTGTTGCTTTCATGCTTTAAGTTAGTTTTTGGATCTGCTTGCGTTTTCTTAAACGATTTCGATGGATTTCATTATTTTTGTTCGTTGAACTACACTTCAATTCCGATATTAGAAAGAGTGGAAGAGGTATTGATTAGCTGTTCATGGCAATATAGGTGAACGAGCAGCAGGCGACGTGCGAGTGGAGTCCTGAAGCACCTCTTTCCTTTCCTTCCAACAAACTTGTGAGTGGCTTATATTCGATTCATTTGGCCCTTCTTCCCAGTCTTTACATCTAAAATCTTGTATTCTTGCTTGCCCTGATCAAACGATACCAAGTAATAACTAAAAGATGTCAAGATAAAAAAGAATAGACTTAGATTATTATGCTTGTCATACAACTTGTGAACGGTTACCTTAGTCATGCTAGTTCATTCAAAATATTCATCATATGCATTAATTTTAGTTAGAATGCATACTTATTCTATAAATTGTGCTATGTATAGAATATGCCATGCTATACAATAATCTGAACAGGGAGACTATGCAAAACTGTTTATGTTATGGAACTAGTATCGTGCTCGTATGTCCTAAATTTGCATGAATCGATTGAAAGACTTAATGGACGTTGTTGATCACGGACAACTTGTGCAGAAGGCTTATGCCAGTGATCCCCTCGTATATTTAAACCTGTGCAAGCTAACTTGTGTCTTCGTGGCAGGGAAGGACATGGTAAGTATTGTGCAGGTGGTTCAGACAGGCAGGTAAAAGTTACCGAATTATGGCAAGTTTATTTCAGTAAATTCTATATATACTGCTTGCTTGTAAAATGAACTAAGGCAAGATAGCAAGACCACAAAAAAATATGCATGCTTCATCTAAACAACGTGTTGATTGATATAGTTGGGTTAGCTCACCTTCACCAGTATATTTCGATATACTGACCCTCGTTAAAACAGGTTTCCCTCACTAAAGAGATCTGAGCGAGGAGCTAAAGTCATCTTCCCAATCCAGTCCATCTGTCGGCGCGTTCTGATCGTGCCATCTTTTGAAGCATTTAGAAGACCAAAGGAGCAAGCAAACTTAAATCATGCAGCTCCGAGGGAAAGCCATCATCCCGCCTGGAGGTCTCTTATTTTGAAGTTTTATAAAGGGATGTAATGTAGTGGACAACTATCTCATTTTGTGTCAATATTTTGTAAGCCCGTGCGGCAACTTTCTGACTCGTTCAAGAGTTTATAATAGATGTTCATTATCAATAAAAGAGAACTTTTTAATATTTTAACTTGTGTTTTAATTTATCTACGTACTCTGAATATGTGCTCGCTATACAAAATACCATAGTCTTGTGCGGTGCGCAACCTAGGCCCGCGCGGCGTCACGTCCGGGGGACGACTATCGATTCCACAGAATCGGGGCGTGACAACAGATGCCTGGTCCAGAGATGATTGCTCAGTCAGTTGGAGTGATCAGGCAGATCATTACCGTCGTCATCTTGAGTTCTCTGTCGACGACCATATATTTTTTAGAATTTTTCTACCCATGGAGTTATCAGATTTGGAGTTCGGGGGAAACTTAGTCCCAGATATATAGGCCCGTAAAATATTCTTGCTCGAGTTAGAGACGTATCTTATCATCTAGCTCTTCCACCATCGCTTCATGGGGTACATGACATTTTTCACATATCTCAGTTGGGCAAGTATATTCCAGACCCGAGATACATCCTGGATCATTCTGAGTTGGTCGTTGGTACCGACCTATCGTATAATGAGAGACCCATGTCTATTTTGGACCAGAGGGAGAACGTTCTAAAGAATCAAACTATTCGATTGGTTCGTGTTGCTTGGGAGTATCACTCACTGGGCGAGTCAACGTGGGAGCGCGAAGACAATATACGTACTCGTTATCCATTTCTCTTCAACTCAGGAGGTATACTTGTTCGTATAGCTTTGTCCTATCCTAGCTTGTGCATATGATTTCTTGTTAGCTTATCTGTTATGGCTGTTATTGTTCTTTCTGATTTTTTATTGTGGCCCAGGAAATTTCATGCTCACATGAGTTACCTGCTTATTTTAGTTCGTGCTTGTTTTCTTGGATTTTCTTGCTAGTTGATTTTGTATCCTTATGGAAATTTTGAGGACAAAATTTTTCTAAGGAGGAGAGGGTTGTGATACTCGTCTCACAGTATTCGTATTTTATGCGGATACGTATTTCTGTGCTATCTATAGCTTTTATTTGGTTCTCGATGCAGCTCAGAATTTTTAAAAATTAGAACTTTACTACATGACCGGTATACCGATGGTATACAGTATACCAACGATATATAGTATACCGACGGTATATAGTATACCGACGGTATACCGATCCTGAAGATATTTGTTTCACTTTTTGATATTCCTATATATAATATTTCTTTTTCTTTTTCTTTCTATTTTCTCTCTTTCTCTTTCTCTCTCTCTCTCTCTCTCTCTCCCTCTTCTCTTATCTTCTTCTTTCTCTCTTGAGCTTGGAGCTTGGTCTAGAGACTTGGAGTATGGTTTCTGAATCCCTTCGAGGAGGTGGACTCGAAGATTTAGGCTGGGAGCACGCTTTAGGCAAGTACACATTGCCGATTTCGTAAACTTTTCTTACTTTCTGTCATTTTCTTTCCTGGAACTTTGTTTGTTGCTTTGTAGCTTAGATTTGCTTTACTATATTTTTTTTGTGATTTTTAGTCTTTTGACTGTCTCAATTTTGAATTCTGGTAGAATCCTGTCTCGTCCTTTTTTGGTAACTCGGTAATGGAGACGCTACCGGAGTTATGACCATGAGTTTTAGTCCATATTATGATATGAGACATTCCCCTTGAATTGACTTCTTGCGAGACTTGGTTTTGTTGATTTTCGGGTCTTGATTTGGGTCCGGGAAATCAGATTTTGACTTTGGCCTATTTTTCGTCAGAAACCGGCATACCGACAGTATAGTACAGTGTACCGACGGTATACCTATTTTGACTTCTAGATATTTTTGTGGACCTTATTGGCATACCGACGGTGTACTACAGTATATCGATGGTATACCGATCCTGCCGATACTTTAGCACATTTGTCTTGGCCGGCATACCGATGATATACTGGGTTGTACCGACGGTATACTGATTTAAGAAACTTTATTTTTCAGCAGCTTTCTTGCCTACTTGGAACGACATACCGACGGTATACTCTACTATACCGACGGTATACCAATTTATTGGAATCTAGAACTTGCTATATTTTTGCTATCTCTTGACCATTATACCGTCGGTGTACTGGACTGTACCGACGGTATACCGATCATGTTCTTTCTTTAGGAATTCTTAGTTTTTTGAGTTTTGTTTCTTCTATCTTTTGTTTGGACACGTGATTGACTTGACCTGTCAAGACATGAACTTACATGGCTTTAAAGGACTGGACTTGACTTGGCTTTACTTGGTTCTACCCGACCTTGCCCGGCTACACGTGACATGATTGACTGGACTTGACTTGGCATGACTTGACATGGCTTATCATGGTTATACTTGGTTTCTCTTAGCTTCACCTGGATTAACATGGCTTTAGTTAGCTTTTCTTGGATTCACTTGGTTTCACGTAGCTTGGTTGTGTCGTAGCTTACATGAGTCTATTTGTGCAATATATATTGAAACTGGACTAAATTACTGTTAGCACTTGATTTATCTGCATCATGTCTAGGATGGATTCTACGAAATACCATACCACATCTGTGGAATATCACAACCAGATTCATACTAGAAATTGCTAAGTATTAAACAACTAGAGTCTCACATAGTTCATGGCTAGGGATTTTTCTAGATTGCATGCAGTCCCGGTTACCCACAACAAAGAAGTGGATTATATAGCTTTATCGAGTGGATTTATATGGCTTCATTGTATGATTTTTCTAGTCTCAACATGCGCCAGTGGGTATCCCGGACGGACTGTAGGGGTATGCGATCAGAAGAAACTCTAGTATCGTGTTGTATTACAAATGCTAGTAATTAAGTATTGTGATAACCCTAGTTAGTTAAAGTATCAAGCCGTAGTTATATGATTTGTCGTGATTGATGGATGATGACTAGTCTAGGCTTTACATGCTCACACATTTATCTTCTGCACTTGTTGTTTCTTATTGATTATCAGTTCAAGATATGTTTCATTGCAGGTTTTCAGTATTTATTTTATCCAGAGATTATTTACTTTCAGTTTTTACTTTTAGTTTTTGCATTGCTTGTGTTGTTGGTTTAAGTTCCTAGATTGGATTTCTTTGTGGTACTTGCTATTTGGGGTCTGGCCACACTAGTTTTGTATAGCCAGATCCAGTAGCCGCACCAGAGAATCTTCTATATCTTCCCGAGGATGGTGACCACCAGGAGCACCAGACTGCTTGAGTGGGTTCCCTTACTTCCCCGCTCTGTTGCACATTCTTCTTTTGTTAGCGTTTAGACACCGAGCACGTGTTTCGCTCCTATTTTGGATTTATCTGTTAGCCTACGGGCATTTGCATGATTGACATATCCTAGGGTTGATCATGTATGCCATAGACTTTGGCTAGTTTACTCATTTTATGTTTACACATCATGATCATCTGTATATTATAGTTTGGGATGCTTTACTATTTTATTTTAGTTGATCTTATATCTTGTTATTATTTTTGTTGTTCCTGTGATTGAGATACTAGGTTTATTAGACCTAGGCTTGATCATTGGATTGTAGAAGTGACCCCTCATGTCTTACAGCTTTACCGTATTTATGGAGTACCAGAGTGCTCTAAGTCTACATAGCTGACCTTGTCAGTCCCCCTTTCTAGTATTCTGGTTCTATAACTATTGAGGGAAAGAACGATTTAGGATCGAATTTAAAATTTTGAATATCGATAGATTGAATTTAAAATTTTATAATTTGAGGATTTAATTTAAATTTTAAAATTTTGAGTGTTGAATCACTAATTTATAATTTTGAGGATGAAAATCGAATTTAAAATTTGATGACTACAAAATCCTTATATTTGAAACTCGGAATAAGATTGAATGAAAAAATTTTTGGTTATTTAAATTCTAGAGGAGATATGATTGCTTGGATCCTTATTTGGAATTTGGTTTAGTTATCTAAATGTTGTGGAGGTTATAATAGATTTGGCTAAAATTTAAATTTTGAAATAAAGACGAGATTATGATCGATTGAATTCAAATTTAAACAAGGGTTATTTTAATTTTAAGGAGATTATGATGGATTTGATTAAAATTTTTATTTAAATTTTGAGAGATTATGATTGACTTGACTTAGGTAAGAATTATGATAATTAAAAAAATGACGATTTTGAGGAGTACAAATGTAGGCATTAGTGACTATAAAAAATTTATAAAATATTGGGATACCCTTTTAGATCATTAGATCTTAGATAGCTCAAGACCATTCATGTAACCAAGTGGTGGCAGTTCATCTTCCGTTGTATCAATACCTCGCCTTCTTAGATTACTCATCTCCTCTACTGCATCCTTCATATTCTCAATCCCATGTGTGAGTTCTCCTTGTACTAAAACTTATTCATGCCATATCACCTTACTTAAACCAGACCAGACTGACCCTTAGAATTTAATACATGATTTATATTTTCTTAATCCAAGTTTGAGGTAGGATAATTCATACATGACCCTTTTCTACCATGTTGTCTTCTCTTATTCTAAAATCGTGCTTTAGTTTTAATTTTCAGGACAAATTTTTTATATGTTGGGTAGAATGTAATAACCCTAAATTTTTTCTAATTAAATATAGAATAATTAAAGCATAAGTTGAGTATATATAGTATATATATACTATAGGTATATGTATACTATAGGGAATACAGATGTCACTGAAGAGATAAGGTGTAAATATACACAAATATATGCATATGTATATTTATGTATAGATGAATGATAGGCTGTATGAATTCTTAATAAATAATAATACTACTATAAATACTACTAATAATAATATGGTATAATAATAACTATAGTAAGTTGAATTAATAATAATAATAATAATAATAATAATAATAATAATATTTATAATATATTAAAAGATAAAATTTTGAAATAGTAAATTATATAATTTTATATATATATATATATATATATATATATATATATATATATATATATATATATATATATATATATAGTAAAAGAAAAGAATAAGAAAAAAAAACCTAATCTACCCAGACCCGCGATCAGCCCCTTCCGCACAGGCCGCGACCCCCCGTGCGAAACCCGGACTTCCCCCGCTCTCCCTCTATATATAGGTACGTATGTACCAAAACCCTAACCCTAACCCCAGGCTTACCATCCCCGCGCCGCCACTGGTATCTGCGAGCGCTACCGCACGGGACCGCCGGCGGGCGGCAACAGAAACGGCAACAGCAGCCGAAGTAACAACAACAACAATAAATGCCCTATGGACCCCCATTCACGGAGTCTTTTCTCCTCCGACATGTAATCATTTTGCAAACCATTTTCTCTGGTATATAGACAGCCTAACCCTTCTCGTATTCCTTCAAGTAGATTATTTTATTTCGCGATGTGTTGATTGTATACCGATTTCCATAATCAAGAAAAACCATAATTTTCTAGAACCAAAAAAATAGTCCAACTACCCTACTTTGCACTAAGTTTTCTCCCAAACCATGCACAATTTTGAAAATCTAATTGAAGGCATTTATTGAAAACATGTAGGACAACAAAACCTTTCTTTTAGTTTTAATTAACTCAATGTATTCATCGAATAAAACCTTTTAGAACTTGACCAAAAACCCTATTTTAAAAATCCAAAATTTTCTGATATGGGGTACGTCCCGCCAAATCAGGCTGCCTCATAATGTACCAATTGCACCGAAAGGTGCGTATGTCATATCCGGATGTGTGAAGTTTCGTGGAAGTTGATTTGGACGTGTGTGCTCGCCGGAATCAACTCGTATCAATCGAAAGTCCCCCGTATTGGCATTTTACAAATTACCTTATTAGTTTGTGTACGCTCATCGAAACACGACAAAATTTGCGCCATCGGATCTGTGGCATTACGCTGGTCGTGTGACCCCAGTTTCGTCCGATTCTGAGTTTGTCGACGGATCACCGTTTCGCGGGCCCTACGGTTCGACTTGACGAGTGATTTTGTGATCGGCTCATCGTAATTTAAAACTGGATATAATGTTGAGTTCGTATAATCTTTTAGAATTTTTTTGACCTATAATTTGTTCCATTTAGAGATCTTTACCCCTGGCACATTTTTCAGTGCGAAGTGGCTTACTTGTAGAACCCGCTTTGGTCCAAAATTATTGTTTTCCACCTGTGTCAAATTGGATGAAAGGGTAGTATTTTCTGAGTATCTTGCTCATTTCAGAAATGTTGGTGATATTTATTTCAGCATCCGGAGACGTTCAAACATCTTCCACTCTTTGTGCTACTTTTGACTTGACATATTCACTGCCAGAATATTGTCTACACTCTGCTCGGACACCAGACAAGTATACCTTGCCACTACTACTGGTTATTTACATTCACATCTGCATATTTTATTTTTGTCCTTTATTTTATTATTTATATATATTATTAAACTACGCGTCTAAGGAAACTTAGGTGCAATGAAGGATGACGTCGTCTTTTGTTTCTTATTTTATTTCTTATGCATATTGACCTAGGTTTAAGAGACCACCCCATGATAGTGAGGCATCTTTTTGTCTTATTTGGCAATGACATATTTCTTACATAAGTTATGAGCCCCATATAGATTATGGAATTGCGTAGTGACTAGCCAGTAATGCGTATGGGACGTACGATAGGGAGAGAGTACTAATAGAATTGTATGCTAGAAGACTTAACAGTTATTTAGAGGTATCATCGTGTTGTGGAGATGATACGAATAGGACCATGAGGTGGGGAGGACAATTGTTAGCGTAGGGGCTCTCATTGTTTTTTTATTTTTCCTCGAGTTGGCCACGGGTGACTCGATAGAGCGCTACGTGTGTCGAGCATTTATTTACTTTTTCTCTAGATTGGCCACTAGTGACTCGGTTGAGCACTACGTGAGTCGAGAACCTGGATGTGTCGAGAGCTTCCCATTTGGATATTTTCCTCAAAAGTGTATTTCACTTAGAATGGTTAGAAACCTTTTTAGATGTTTATTTTTAGTATATTGTGGCATGCTTTTATGTATCTTGTTATGTCCCTCTGAGGACCTGGTCCCTTTTCAGGTGTAGACGATCTTGACTATTCGTAGGAGTATGTTCCAAGGCCTTACACATCATTTTCTGTCGGGGAGGTCTTACCTTCCGAGCATCCATGATTATCTCTTAGTTGATGGACTTATTAGTGGCTACTCTTTTTATTTAGCATTTTATTTTATATTGGAGTTTCATCCTCCTCTCTTATTTTAGTTTTGATACAGTCGTTTGGTAGTGGATTTATCTCCACCCGACTTATTTACTTCCTAGATATTTCATAATTGATCATTTTGATCTATTGGCTTAGTTTATTTATTGACGTGCTGTGGATGAGATCTAGTAGCCTGTGACTTATTTGATAATATTTATACCATTTGTGAACTATTATTCATAAATACGTCGTATATATGTATTATTGTTTTCAAATATTGGAGTTTCCATATATATACGGCTGGCATGCTCGTGTATACCTGGTCCTACATATTTGGGACTGGAGAGTGATACTACTGGCTAGTGAAACCCAATAGAGACTTGCTCATGATGCCTATCAACGTCAAGTTCCTTAAAAAGTACTATGTCTGAACTAGACTTGTACTCCCTTTATCTCCAGTAGGACAGCTAAGTTGTATAGTGTTTACATTCTCCGTT
The DNA here is from genome assembly GCA_036927795.1 of Iris macrosiphon. Taxonomy (NCBI): domain Eukaryota; kingdom Viridiplantae; phylum Streptophyta; class Magnoliopsida; order Asparagales; family Iridaceae; genus Iris; species Iris macrosiphon. Next base: position 24,431,329 of record JAYESA010000007.1, on the reverse strand, counting down.
GTTCATCCCAAAAAAATATATAACCACAATATGGGATTTTTCTACAAATAATGTAAAAGTCATTATATGTATTCAAGAGTCCTGAATACGCAACAAATAATGGATCCTCAAAAGATCCCCAGTGGAGTAATCCTTAATTCTACCTACATTCTCAAGTAGACCATTCGAAAGTCAGATACCTTTTTAGTTATTAGTTCACGTCCATATCACCTCTGAACTAGTAGCTTAATATTTTCCCCTGTAGGGTTTGCCATGTGCACACTACCTCTGAGAAAACTTATCCATTTGACTATCGACTATCATGTCCATATTATCTGTGATGTCGGTCGTCATCTAAACTTATCACCCGTACTTAACTCTAAGTACGCCAGCGTTATTAAGTCCACAAAACCTATCACATCGATATCACCTCTGATAGGGTTCTATTTTAAACTTATTACTTGTACTCAGGTGCGTAAGAAGTAATGGGTCCACAAAACCTATCACGTTCATATCATCTCTGATAGAGTTTTTGTTTCGAATCTATTACTTGCACCCAAGTGCACAAGAGATAATAGGTCCACCAAAGATCCCCCAGTGGGATGTCCTTGACAACTACAGTATTGTATTACATCCATATTATCTCTAGTACAATACCCAAAGTCTACCACATATAATATAACAAATACAAGAAGAAATTATGGAAAATGAGAGACTTTATTGATTAATATTCAAGAACATGAGTACATATGATAAAAATCAATTTTTAAGGGTTTTTCATTATTATTCAAGGTCATGAGTACATATGATGGAAACCTATTTTTAAGGGTTTTCATGAAGTCTTACTGATACAAACCTTTTCTATTAGAGGCGCCCCTCCGTGCTATTTTTTGATACTTACACAAGTAGAGCCAGCAGCATAACTCAAAGCACTCTGGGTCATCCCTCCACAATTTAAACATCAGTATATGAAAACGAATCCATACCGATGGATAGTAAAAGAGAGACGAGATCAATCGTTCTTTGGCTAAGCGGGAAGACTAAAGAAAGGAATGACAATCAAATGAAATCTTGTTATCGACACCACAGGCTCCTGGCCGATAGCAAGCCACATAAAGGAGAGAAACACAGCTAGCATACCGCATAAACAGGGATAGCTCTGCACATGACGCAAGATGTTCATCCTCGTCTCTTGGATCAGTTCTTGGCAAACCGCCACATAAGGTTGGTATTCTCTTCGAATGATAGGTTCTCTGATATCCTTTTATGCTCCATCATGGGTACAACGAAGGGTGGTAAAATCTGCATAAAGAGAACACATATCAGTCTCAACGAAGATTATAAAAGTGTACAATAGCTGTATGCCGCTTCCAAGTCGCAACAGCATGCCGGAGGGGATGTCTCGAGATAGCTAAGTTCGGACGCATGAGCAAGTGAAGATCTCATCCATGCGGCAAAGATACAGATGGACTAATTTCTTACCCATGCGGCTAAGCTACAGATGGATTGATTCCTCGTCCATGCGGCCAAGCCACAGATAGGCTCTACGTGCATGTTGAAAATAAGTTTCCATCCATGCGGCTAAGCCACAGATAGGCTCTGTATGCATACAGTAGAAATTGGTGGGGGGCCTGTGCATATTCTAGATGATTTATTATCCACGCTACGAGGCTGTTTACTGGTGTCTAAGTATCCCTGCCATCATGAAACACCCCTACCTCCAAAAAGAATGCTAGCATCAGGGAGCCACGGATCGATGCCGCTCTTGACAAATCCTTCGGCGAGATGTATAGTAGCCATCGGCATGTTCGTTCACAAAAGCAGGGGAAGACGAGAGACAAAGTTCTCTCCTCCCTAGCCGGCCTATTTATAGGCTCCTAGTGCGCGTGAGAAGGTCGAGGCGATGAACCAGGTAGTTATGAGGATAAACCTGATGCCTCAATTTGAGTGATCCACATTTATCTCCTTGGAAACTACCGTTGACTCGGAATCCTAAGAAATCTCCTCGGAGATTGAGCCAAATCTACTCATTAATGATCTAACAGCATGACATAATCGACCATGCAGTAACATGTCTATGTAGCATGCACTCATATGTGGCCAAAAGTGCTCGACCATGCTTCTAGTTCAAAGTATTCCAAACTTTTTATTTTGAAAACTTTGAAGGGGGTCTTGTAGAAGCATAAAAATTATGCAGGCCGCATAGAGCTCATGCCCTTCAAAGTAAAAGCAGGTCGCAGAGGGGACACATAGAGCCCATGCGACCCGAACAACCAAGGAATTGAAAGCCGCATAAGAAGATCCCTTACGGCCTGAATAACCACGAAGTATGAGGCCGCATAAGATCTCCCGATATGACATTCAAAGCCTGTAAGAAATCCTGACACACCACTAATCACCCAGAGTGCTTCGAGAATCGTGAGAGAGACAACGACTCATAAAAAGATGAAAAGTCACATTACTGCATTAATAACTTTGTTAGATGTGCCATGTCACGTGTTCCCTCATATGCGGCTACGGTCCTATGCAGCCTCGTCATCATGCGGCCAAAGTATCCATTGTACCAAGGCCAGACGAGAGCTCGCATGGGGCCACAATGGCATGCGGCCGAAGTGTCCATAAGACCAAGGCCAAAGGAGAGCACATATGCAACCAAGACGATTTTACAGTTAAGATGTTATGGAAGATCTTTCTATTGCAACCGAAGGGACCCTTACACAATCAGTACAGACCACGTATCCAGCTGACCGAGTCATGCACACAACGGAGTTAAAAATAATCTTGAGATCTTATCAATAGTATATCCCAACCGATGCCACATGGCAGCATGCCCGTGGTATGCAGCTATAGTTGTAACCGTATTCTGTTGAAGGATCCCTATGTGGCTACCAAACAGAGGTATATGCGACACCTATAGCCCGTCAGTATGATGGTTATAAATAGCAAGGGTATCATACCCCACAAACCCTGGCCAGCCACGTTCGTGCACACAGTCTCAAGAGAGAGAAAAGATAAGAGAGCATCAACATTCCCTCGTTGGACCATCAACAGAGGAAAGGAGTCCTTGCAGTATTCGATCCCCATCGCCACGTTCCCCAAATCAAAAATATTGTACTTAAATTTTTCTGTCTAGGATTTCTTTGTACTTTTTGTTGGTTGTTAAGCAAAAGTTTCTTAAACTTGCATTAATGGATGAACAATAAGCAATAACCCTACCATGCTGCATAAGGACACACCCTAGCCTAGTGCCTGATGCATCACAGTAAACAGTGAACCCACCTGGTCCGACATAAAGTATCAAAATAGGAGCCAAAATCAAACTTCGCTTGAGCTTCTGAAAAGAAACTTGACAAGCATCTGACCACTCGAAGCGCACGTCCTTACACGTCAGCCGTGTCATGGGTGCCTAAATCCTAGCAAAGTCTTCCACAAAATGCATGTAGTAGCCTACTAATCCCATAAAACTGTGCACCTCCGAGACTATAGTAGGTACTGGCCAACTCTCGATAGCCTCCACCTTCTTGGGATCCACTTCGATGCCGCCACCAAAATTAATGTGACCCAAGAATGAGATACAATCTAGCCAAAAATTGTATATGCTGAACCTTGTATATAGCTGATGCTCCCGAAGAGTCTGAAGAACTATGTGAAGATATTGCTTATGCTCTACCTCAGTCCAACTTTAGACCAGGATATCATCAATAAACACTATCAAGACTATTCTAGATGAGGCATAAAGATACGATTCATAAAATCCATGAATATTGCGGGCGCATTGGTCGCTCCAAATGGCATAACAAGAAACTCCCAATGGCCATATCTAGTTCTGAATATCATCTTGGGTATATCCTGCTCTCTGTTTATGATATGATGATACCCAGACCGCAAATCAATCGTAGAGAATACATCTGCCCCCACTGAGGTGATCAAACAAGTCATCTATCCTGGACAAGGGATACTTCTTCTTAATGGTCACCATATTTAAAGTGCGATAATCAACACACAAATGCGATGATACATCCTTCTTTTTAACAAAAAGTAATGGGGCTCCACAAGGTGATCCACTAGCACGAATAAATCCCTTGGTCCTCAACTCCACTATCATCTGGTATAGAATATCCAACTCTAATGGTGATATCTTGTAGATTCTCTTTAAAACTGGCTTCACTCCTGGGATCAGATCAATGTAGAATTCTACGTCTTGAACAGGCAGCATGCTTGGAAATACATCAGGAAATACGTCCGAGAACTCGCAGGCAACTCTAGGTAACACCACCTCCTCGTCTACTGCCATCCTCAGGATAACCGACGGAGACTCCACACCACCTCTCAAAAATGAGAACTCCTCCTCGCCAGGAACACAAAAGATAACCTTGCCAGAACGAAAATCTACCGTCTCGTGTCGATCACTCAACAAATCCTATCGATCACTCAACAAATCCATTCTTAGGACTAAATCATAATTGCTCATAGGAAACTCTATCAGGCTAGCAGGAAAATCTCTACTACACACTACGATTTGACACGAGACATAAACTCTATCAACTCCTATAAGACCGTTACCAGTAAGTATATTTAACCTTACAGGTAAGGACTCAGACTATAAGACAACTCATGTCTTGAGTCTTGCAGATATAAATGAGTACGATGCACCAGAATCACATAATGTTGAAGCTGAATATGAATGTAAGGGTATGGTACTTTTAACCAACTCTCCAGCCGCCAATGCCTCCTCAAAGGACATCCCGAAAGCTTGTCCTTGCCCTCTGGACGCTGGTCCCCTCTATTGCTGGCCTCTCTACCTATCCCGAGCCTAGGCTAGAGCATACTGTTGTGGCCTCTGCTACTGGAACATCTGGGACTACGTCGATAAAGGCCTCGGGGCCTGCTGCTGCTGTACCGGCGCTGGTGTCCTGAACTGCAGAGCTACTGACTGACTGATGATGATCCAGCTAAAGCCCTCTAAGGACTAAGTACTAACCATATGTCTGGATCCATCACATGCCAGACACAATCCCTGTGCCCTACGATACTCTGTGAAGACGAAAGAATATTGTCTCTGCTGCTGAGGACGAGTTTGTGAAGACTGCTGAACCGAAGTTGTCCTCATCGGTGACCCGATCGATAGAACTAGAATTATTGGAGCTGGTGCCGAATACTGGGTAGAAGATCTTCTGTGAATATGAAGCCTCTTTTGGCCCCCAACTCTGTCGACTAACATCTGAGAGGTGTACTTGTGCCTCCTCGCTGCTCTCATCACAGCGTGCGTCGAAAGTCTAAAACTCATGCTGCTCTACTGCGAAAATGATCTCCAGATAAAGTTCCTATTGGAACCTCCTCGCTAGGTCCAACTCGGTTGCCACGAAGGAGGGAGCAAACCGATTGAGCCTGCAGAACCCTGTCGCGTAGCCGTCGACGGTCCTACTCATCTGCTTGAGGTTGTTAAACCTCTATTGCAAATCATAACATGACACCGCGATGTAGTACCGAGTCTGAAATCTTTTACTAAAATCTACCCATAGGATCGACGCCGTCAGTGCTATCTCCTGGGCTGTCCAGCAGTCGTAGGCCAAATCTAACAGCTGTGGCCTAATCACTGCCACACACTCTCTAGTTGGTACTCCTGCTGCCTCGAGAATGGCTTCAGTATCCTAGAGCCACGGTTCAGACGCAATCACATCCTCAGTACCATAGAAGTACGGGACATAAAGACGCCAGAAGCTGTTCGTAGAATTATTGATATGAGAACAACCTCGCTCCATAGTCGTCTAGAATGACTGAGTGAGAATGTCACTCTGTCGTTGGTGAGTCGCCCTGAACCCCGTCAGAACATTCATCAGTGCTCGAACAACATCTGGCTTCTCTGGTTGAACTGGCTGTATTGGTAATGCCTGCGGATCGGGCTGAACATACTACTCTGCCTCTGGATCAATCCTCGACTCTGCTCCTGAATACTAAGACAGCCCCAGGTATCGGCTGACCATCAGGACGTTGATCTTTCATTGTATGTACCCGAAGGATCTGATCAGAAGGACCAGGAATAGTACCCCTGAAAGTCAAAGGACACAAGGATCAAAATCGGGGAACATGATAGAACAAGGATGAAAGCAGATAACATGTCGATATCAGAGGTATTGGATAGTACGAAAAAAGATATCAAGGAGGAGCATTAGGATTAAGACTTTTAATCACTGATAACCCCCACACGTCTGATTACCAGACTTGCATTGGCCACCACTAAAACTATGTCATACCCCAGAACCATAATACATAGCTGATCATGAAGCTAGTAATAAAAAATGGAAAACTAGCAAGAGTGTATGTCATACATGATCATCTCTAGCTATAGTCTAGAATATGCTAATCGTGTCATGCCCAGTACGATATAACAAGTCTAAAATATGAGCTAACAGGTTCTCGGGGTTAAATGCCACAAAAGAATATGTACAATAAGTGGAAGAACAAGATAAAAATCCACTCAATCGGTCTGGTGCTCCGTGTGGTCACTATCCTCGAAAAGAAATGGAAGATCCTCTTGCTCTGCTACTAGATCTGGCCAAGCAAAACCAGTAGGATCAGACCCCAAATAGCAAGTACCACAAAGGAGGCCAAAATAATGAACTAAAACTATCAATACAATAAAGAGCTACAATATCCTAAGCAATATATAACTACTAGATAATATGTAAGGTGTACTGGGAAACAAGGAAATAAACGAGAAACATGTAAAAAAAACTGGACCGGTGACCGATACGAGATCATGCAAGGTGAACATATATGGGATCATACAAGGTGAATGTAAACATAAGTAAGTTGGTAAAGGTAGCATATAAAATGAACTGGATAAGAAAAGTAACAATAAAACTAGTACAGTGTCGGGATCATGGCAAGGAAACATGTAAGGAATGGTGCATATATAAAATAAAAGGGCATACAAGAAAATAGACCAGAGTGCACCATGACGGGTCACTGTCAGGAAAGCAAAAAAATATATGACAAGATAATACATGGACTCCATCCATCAATCACAGGCAAACAAAAAATACGGCTTGCTACGTTAGCTAACTAGGGTTATTGCAAGTCCTAATTACTAACAAATATAATTTAGAATTTTCATGCGGTCGCATGCCTTGCAGACTGTCCAAGCTACCTAACCGTCGGAAAACAGTAAAGTAAATACTAGTGGATACACCACCCCTAGGAGAGATGTGAACCTAAATCCATGTCACACAAAGGTGAACCTGATTAAGTCAATTCAATATGCTCCATACGACGGTAAGCTAAAAATGTGCACTACTTGATGGCATGCTACAAGTCCATCTTTCAGTAAAATGTTGTCGGGGTACGGGGCTGCATGGAACCATGAGATCCTCTACCAATGCTCTAATTATTTAAGCTAGTTATTAACCTTAGAAGTTTGTTTCAGGATTCCTGGTGTGGCATTCTGCAGAATCCATCCTAGATATGATGCTCCCCGCAGGGATAAACTACACAAGTTAATATTTTGGCAAGCACAAGCGCAAGATTATACGGGAATACATCCAAACAGTTATAGGCATGACGAGCATGCGCTATAACAAGCCATAATAAGTAATATACGAGACAGGTGTATAATGGGTAGGAGGCCCAAACTATATCTGAACTAGTACAAGACAGAATTATAATGGGTAGGTGTCTCCAAAACTATATATGATGTCAAGCCAAGATTGGTACAATCAATGAATGGTAGTCCACCACGATAGGTCACTATCGGGACTGGTACTGGACAGGTGTATAATGGGTAGGTGTCCCCGAACTATACGCAAAGCCGGGACGAGGGTATAATAGGTAGGCACCCCAAACTATACATGGAGCCGGGACTGGTCTGGACAAATATATAATGGCTAGGTGTCCCCAAACTATACACGACATGTGTATAATGGGTAAGTTGCCCCAAACTATACAAAATTTCAGGTCGGGTCAGGTGCACACAATAGAAAAGTGGAGCCGGGAAAACAAGAAAACATATACATATAATATGCGTACAAGGGTCAAGCAATAAAAGCCAAAAAAAGTACAATAAAAAATAAAATATATGGAAAAGAGTACATGACTGGTATACCGTCGGTATGTCGTCCAAAGCCAATCTAGAAGGACATAAAGAACCAGTCAGGGCAATCGATATACCGTCGGTATACTCCAGTATACAGTCGATATGCCGATCTAGAGAGATCAAAAACACAAGAAGTTTTGGATTTCAACAAATCGGTATACTGTCGGTATACTACAGTACACTAGTTGTATGCCGATCAAATTCACAGCTGGTTCTAGGATTCCAAATCGGGATAAATCGGTATGTCGTTGGTATACACCAGTATACCGTCGGTATGCCGGTTCCCATAGGTAATTTTAGGAAAAGTCTAGTCATGACAGATATTTCAAAACCGAAACCACGTTTCAAAACTTAACAGAAACTGGTTTAGCACGATATCAAGTTTAATGATAAGTCTCATTTAACATATATTCTAAGTCACATGGAAATCACTCCGGTTATCGTTTCCAACACCGAGTTACCTAACCAATAAATATCAGGATTTCTACCGAAAAAGTTGAAACAAGCTAAAAACTAATTCTGAAACTAGCCCATGACAGAAAATTACTAGAGAAACACATTTAACAAAACCACTAGCATGTAATTCTAAGCATAAACCCCCCAAAAAAAGAAAAACTGCAGCGAAGTAAAGTCGTTCAAGGTTTTGGCAAGATGTACTTGCCTCAAGTGAAACTACCAGCCTTAACCTTCAACTCCACCACCAAGAGGGGTTCAGAAACCACACTCTTAGGTCTCAAGACCAAGCTCCTAGCTCTCGTGGGAAATAGAGAGAAAATAAAGAAGTAATGAAGGAAAGAAAAGAGAGAGGAGAGAGAAAATCAACTCATATATATAGAAGAAGTAATTTAATCATGTCCGTCTGATCCGCCTCGTCAGTGATTCAAGTTACGAGATTAAATCAATCTCAACTACTCAAAATAAAACCAAGAAACCAATGGATAATAGAAAGTATTGAACACTATTTACGAAAATATCTCATAAAAATATCTCAAAAATATCTCAAAAGCAAAATAAATATCTGCCGAAAGGTATGTCGCCGGGATGCCGGAGTATACCGCCGTTATGCCGGTTGGGTAGTAAAGTTTTAGTTTTGAGAAAATTCTGAGATTTCAAGAGATCCAATAAAATACAATACATAATATAAAATATGTATCCATTTTCTGATACGGATACAGAGAGACGAGTCTCACAACTTTTCCCTCCTTAGAAAAATTTCGTCCTCGAAATTTTAATAAGGTGCCAAATCTAGCAAAAAAAAATCTAGGAAAGCATGCTATCAAGAACTAAGAAGGAAACTCATATAACTATAAAATTCAAACAAGTAAAGGGAACAAAGAATATAAAAGCAATTAACTATTGCAAACAACTGCCACACACAAGCAGGATAGGATAAAGAGGACACGAAATAAGTATACCTTCTGAGTCGAACAAATAGGGATAACGAGCACGGTTATCATTCTCGCGCTCCCATGTCGACTCACCAAGTCAGTGATGACCCCAAGAAACTTGAACTAATCTGAGAGTCCAGTTCTTGAGAACCTTCTTCCTCTGGTCAAAAATAGATACGGGCCTCTCCTCATACGATAGATCGGTACTAACGACCAATTCTGAATGATCTAGCACATGTCTCGGATCTGGAACTTACGCAACTTAGATATGTGAAAGACATCATGTACCTCGCGAAGCGACTGTGGATGAGATAATCTATATGAGACATCTCCTACGTGCTCAAGAATATTGAATGGACCGATAAATGTAGGAGTAAGATTTCCCCGTACTCCGAATCTAATAACTCCACGGGTAGGCAAAATCCTAAGAAATACGTGGCCGCCAACAGAGAACTCAAGATGTCGTCGATGCAAATTTGCCCAATGATGCTGATGATCCTGAGCTACTCTGAGATGCTCTCTGATCTACTTGATAACTTTAACTGACTAATCTACCATCTCGGGACCGAGCATCAGCCTCTCGCCAATATCATCCCAAGCTAAGGGTGATCTACATCTCCTTTCATACAATGCCTCAAAGGGTGCCATCAAAATTTTACAGCAGAAAATCCTTGAGTATGGGCAACCTGCGCATGGACAGCCCGTGCATAGACAGCCCGCGCATGGATAGCCCACGCATGGATAACATGCATTTGGATAACCCGCGCATGGACAGCCCGTGCATAGACAGCTTAGTCATGCGCATAACAAGATATGCGTATGCCGAAAAAGGTTGCGACAAAGAGTTCTTGCAATATGGCATCTCTCCCGCATGGCCTCCCTACGCATCAACTTCATCAGATCCCAAACATCTAGAACTTTATTGGAAAAGCTCCAAAAACCCAAAATTTGTTTTCTTTATGAAATCTTTATTTTTACTCTGAATTAGGGAAAATAAAAGTCAAAATCGCACAAAATTTAATTAAACATGGAATAATTAGTTTCTAAAGATACTAAGTTTTAAGAGATGATTTCCACAAATTTTCATAAAATTCTAACTTTGAAATATAGATCTACTCCAATCTATCCATCAAAACCCAAAACTCCAATTATTACAAGTGCTTAGAAACTCATGGCACACATATTAGACTAATAAAATACAAAAAAATAAGAATTAAAATCTAAGGTGTTTCTCCATGTCATGCAAGGTATACTTTCCTAGAATGAAGAAGGAGAGGAAATAAAGAGAACAAGGGAAGAGAGAGAAAGAAGATGGCTTATACAGGTTAGGGTTGGATGTTTGACCATTGGATCAAGTCATGACCAATCCTAGCCACACAAGTAAAGCATGAACCAAGTTGAACCAAAGAATGGGTCTAGTCTCCATGCAACCTAATTATCATGCAAGCAAAAAATAATATGTTCCAATACATATATCGAAAATGGAGAGTGACAAAATATAAGGCAACTACCAACTTAAAAGATAAATGCAGATAAGTAATTAAATATGTAATGAGTAATAACTAAGCAATAGCAAATGTTGTAAAGTAAGAATTCACAAACGCAAACACAGCGATGTATATTGGTTTTTTTCTCATGGAGGACTAATCTAGTCTCGTGAACTCTGCATCCACTATTCGTGAATTAGCTTACAACCACAAGATTTGATCTGAAGGCTTGCCGACTTCTTACAACACCACGAACTTTGATCTGAAGTACTCGCTAACTTTAAACACTTGAATAAAACTTGATTTCCAAGCTTTTACAACTCTTCAAGACTTCTAACCGAGATCACACTTGGCACTAGAAGGCTTTGGGAGTTGCTCTTGGAAATAAAAAGGTTTAACTCAGGTAAGAGTATAAAATAGAAGAGATGATTGAATAAGATTGAGTGATTTGTAATGGTAGAATTTTATCTCTATTTATTGGATTTTTCTGAACCGATTTCGACCAGAGTTTGGTGCCCCAACGTTTATATATTTAAACGTTGCACCCTGATCTTGTGGATGACCGAGACAATCCAGGAAGACTAGATCCTAGGGATCGAGTTTGGACCGTACTCTATCTCTCCAGATCAGAACATTTTAGTCTAGTTTGACTAGGTTTTGGGTTAGTTTGTGGACTTAGTTTTGTGGCCTGAATGGTTGGGTTTGAGTCAGGTATAGGTTTGAGATTCCTAATGCCAGTGTGACTCGATGTACATATTCCTAGACTTAAAGTAAACTACAAATACATAGACCAAAAATATAAACTTTTCTATTGCAGTCTGCGTCAATCTTGTACTGTTGCAATTTCGTAGTCTTGTATGTAGCAGTCTTCAGTTTATACTTGTATATTTCGAATCAAGGTTTCGTCGATTGTCAAAATCAAGTTGGCCGTGACATGCTTGTGCCAACAGTTTCCATAGACACTACAGAGAATTCAGTTATGGGGGAGGTAGTACATGTATTTTCTCCCAACCTTGGTCATCAACCTACTGATGATGATTACGACAACTCTCAAGAGGATGATCATGTCGATTATGCAATTCCTTAATGTATTGAGGTTGTCAGTTCACAACTAGAAACATAGGTTCTGTTGAAAAGGAGCATGAGAGAGATAGAGAGAGTCGACATTCCACGAGGTACTCGTCAAATAAGTATGTGCTATTGACTGACATGGGAGAACTCAAAAGTTTTGCATATGCGATGGAAGATGAATAAAAGCTAGAGTGGATGCAGGCCACACATGAGTAGATGAGTTTCTTATAAGAAAATTTCACTTATGAGCTGCTGCGGTTGCCAAAGGAAAATAAGGCTTTGAAGAATCAATGGCTATTCATAGTAAAACATGCAGAAGATACTACTCACCCTCGATACAAAGCAAGGCTGGTAGTCAAATGTATTCTGACATATCGTTCCTTTTTATATTCAAATATTATGAATGATATTCTCTACTTATTCTATGTTTATTGTCTGTTTATGTATTATCTTTTAATTTTTTGTTTATATGATTTCTTATATTGTCTATTGAGTATTCTTAGGTTATGTATCAAACAGAAAATCATCATTGTATCATTGAGCTATTCAGAGTAGTTGTATTTTTTATTTCCTTTTGAAAATTAGCGATGGTTAGCGACATTCTGCGATGTTGAACAACGCAAGAACTACGATGCTAGCATGTATCCAAAGGTTACAACACGTATCAGTACATCGCTAAACATTGATATATGTCGCCAATACTGAAAAGTTTAGCTATTAGCGATGCATAGACGTCGCTATATCTGGGAGAATAGCGACGTCACTTCATGCCGCCGCACGTCACTAATACACTGACCTGGCAAAGTTTGCCATGTCAGCAAAAATGTCGCTAACTCCTTTAAAACGTTGCTAACATGTTGTTATTTTTGCAACAAACAACGACTAAGAAAAATCGCTAAATTAGCAACGCGTGCGCTCTAATATGTCGTCATGCGTTACTAACCCAAAAAAAATCCAACGACGTAATATATGTCGTTGAATACATCAGTAGTGCAACATTTAGTAACATTTTTCATTTCAACGACTAGCTATAATGCGACCGAGACAATAAATACCTAAATTCATCATTGAACTGATTTAGCGACATTTTTTTGACATTAGTGACATTATTAGACATCGTTAATTTGACTTAATTTGGTAGTGATAGAGGATATTAATGATGATAATGGATACAATGGTAATTGTATTATAATTACTATTACACTTTTAATTATATTGCTAAACTAATTAAATTAGGATAAAAATATTTTTTAAATCTTAAAACTTGCACTATTAATTTTATATATATATTTTTTTTGAGTTGCAACTTGATACCCTCAACTATCATACTTTTTGAACTTGATACCCTAAACTTTGATATACTTCAACTTAATATCATAAAAAAGACAAAAATATCCCTGTCCATCCACCGCTCTCTTCCTCCGGCTGCCCACCCCCCCCCCCTCCGTTGCACCACACCCGTCCACCCTCTCCGTGCATGTTGGCGCTGCCGCTGCGCACGGAGAGAGAGTAGGATGCAGGGTTGGGGGCAGCCGCGGGGCGGGAGACGGGAGGACGGGGTGGGAGGGACGGTTGGGTGGATGAGGGATAATTTCGTCCTTTTTTTTTAATTTTGTATTAAATATTTGTTTGTATCAGATTGTCGAATAAAAAAGTTTTAGGATATCAATATCAAGTTACAATTTTGCCAATTTTTTTATTATACAAAAGTATAGATATATATCACCCGGATGAGTGAACTAGTTTATACCTAACAGGCGGAAATCCAATTATCCAGAAATCAGGTAGGGCCCGGATATGAACAACTTGTACGAACCTAATCATTGTTGTCACAGTTGACGTGGCCGCCGCTCTGCCTCCGGTTCCTCTTGCTCTCTCTCTCTCTCTCTCTCTCACTGCTCACGTGCATGCGGTGGCTGGCCTCGTAAAATTGCCGACTGCTCAGTGCTACGTTTGCCAAAACGGAAGAGAAGGGGTAGAAAGCAAATGGAGAATTACTGGAAAAATAAGGATTGATATTGAAATGCCAACCAAATAGCTCCAACTTCAGATATATATATATATATATATATATATATATATATATAGGACCTGAAGGGAATGTGGATTCCACAACCACTACACACCTCAGCAGCAGAGAGTAAAGGAGAAGAAAGACTGAAGGTTCTACTTATAGAACATATGAATGCATTCTTCATTCTGAAGCTATTTCTGTGGCAACTTCTTTGCATCTATAGATTTTCTTTTTTCCTTTCCATTTTTAGACAGTATAGTTGTCTGAGGACTTCACATGGCCTTGGAAGAAGTAGATGATAAAACATTTAGAGAGGAACTCTTGACACGAGTACTTGAGAGTTCTATAGATGTTTTCCATTTATGGAAGTTTTGGCTTCTGGGTTTTCGGATATATTTCACTTGAACCTGTGTATTTTTCTCTTGAATTTTGAAGTGGCTTGAAGGACTTTATGTGGGTTTTTCCAAATATAATGTGCCATTTACCTGGTTCTAACTTGATAACATCTAATTTGTGGCTATAGGTGGAGTGGATCCGTGTGTTGCTGAAGAAGTATATAGTAGTTATTGAAGAAAGGCCTTGATTCGGAGAGGCAATGCCGGTTCCTCTCGCTCCATACCCTACCCCTCCTGTACCATCTACAACGACACCACCTAATGGTAATTCCATGAATTCCCTGATTAATTCCTTGGGTTTTCAACCATATATATGAATTATATCACTATCGGCCATAAATCACAAGCTTCAAATATGAAGACCATTTTTGTATGTATTTATATTTATGTTTAGTTGAATTTATTGATGAAAAAGTATTTACACTAAATTTTTGAGAAAAAAGAAGAAGTATATAGTAACTGGAACCTGGAACCACCAGTAACTTACGTTTCAATATATGGACTTTTCTTCTTTTGTCTCTAAGGTGCACAGAGCCAACTTGTATGTTCTGGTTGTCGAAATCTCCTCCTCTATCCGCGAGGCGCGCCATCCGTATGTTGTGCTGTATGCAGTTCGGTGACGGCTGCGCCTCCACCTGGTAAAATTTTCTTGTTCCTTTTACGTTTGCCTACTTATTTGGTCACATACAAAGTTAACAAGTAATGCTATATTAATCCCTCGTGCTATTAATCTCTTCAAAGAGTCCCTTCAAATCATCGTTTCTTATGTTGCAGCTTACGTGCACGACTTGCACTGTGTTCATGGCGGTCCTAACGAATTTTTAAAATGGAATACCCCTATATAAGGTAAAAAAAAAAAAAAAAATTGAAGAAAATAGTAAAAAAAAAAAAATTGTAAACAAGACTTAAACTAGGAGCTCTAATATGCAAGTCTATCATATTAACCACTGCACCACAATTATTTTTTTGTTAAAGGAAGCCCATAGTAGATACTAGTTCTATTTTATATGTTTAAACTGATATTTTGGGTCCTCCTAGTCCGTGGGTCTTTTGTGATCGCTCTGACTGTCCTGTCCCAGGGCTGATCCTGCTTACATGACATGTTAAATAGCATTATGTGACATTTAACATGGCAAATGACATGACAAATTTTAACCCCAAAAATTAATTATCTAAATTTAATGTTAATTTTAATGTTAATATTTAATGCTTATATTAATATTAATTTTAACTTTAATGTTAATATTAATTTTAAAATTTGTCATATCAGCTGTCAAATTAATAGCCACGCAAGGCAGGTCCTGTCTAGGGCAGCCAGGACGACCGTCCATGACCCACGGACCAGGAGAACAAAAAAAAAATCAGTTTAATATATATATATATATGTTAATATACTTATATCTAAAATAGAAGTAGTACTTATAATGAGTCTCTTTAAGCACAAAATAATTGTGGTGTAGTGTTTATTTTATTAGACTTGCACATTAGCGGTCTTAGGTTCAATTCTTGCTGGTTGCAATTTTTAAATTTTTTTCTTTTTCAGTTTTAATGGCCTCCATGAACTCAGGGCCGACGCTGCAGCCACGTTTCACATAAGAAGGAATAGTTTGGAGACAATTTGGAGAGATTAATAGCATTATTCTAATTAAAAATGTGATCAATATTCCATAGACATGCACATCTATATTGTTTCGAATGGCTCCAGCATATTGTAATCTGGATAATGCTTAGAACAAACATCCGCAGATGAAAGCTATTAATCCACCGAATGATAGATTAGTACATCCAAATTTTCTGTAAAGTTAGATAATTGAATTTCTTCTGTTATATGTTTTATGCATGAATCTGTTCTCACTTCCCCAGCATATAAGTAAAATATCAGAGACCTAAAAAACTGATTTGGATTGTCAATTTTTTTTTTTTTTTTTTTTTTTTTTTTGAATAGGAACCGAAATGGCCCAATTAGTTTGTGGGGGGTGCCACACTCTTTTGATGTACATACGTGGAGCGACAAGTGTACAATGTTCATGTTGTCACACAGTCAATCTGGCCATGGAAGGTGAGAAGATTATTCCATCAGAGTTAAATTGTTCAGATATTATGGTGTTATTAGAGTTGAGTTAGTAGAGATTAGTTCTATCAATAATGGAGGGAACTATTTCCAATGCCGTAAAATTCTTTGATCCTTTGAGCAATGTTTCCACATATCACCCATCCTTAGATGAAAACCCTGAAATGATCATATGTCTACTTCAATTACAGTCAGATTACCTAATTATAGTTGAGAATGACTTGGTTACAGAATTATTGCTTAAAGTGTACATTAAGGTTAGATATCATTCAAGGAAATTAACCATATCTTTTGGTGAGCTTATTATCACGTCATTGACAAACATGGATAATGAGTCATTGAGACAATTATTCGCACATCAATTACTCTTCCCTCCATCATTCATACCTTATTGATCCCTTTAAAACCTCAATGAAGATATCCAATTGATGAAGCTATAAAGTTTACATGAAGGTGATAGAGGTTTTGAGTCAAATTGATAAGGACATCTCTATATAGCTAAAACCCCTTCATATTTGCCAGAAAAGGGTCAATTAATTTTTTAAAAAAAATTATAAGTTGCACGGACATACATGAAAAAATGGTGTCCATATCTGTATTATGTCCATAGACTCCATACTAGTATCCGTGTCCATATTCATGCCACATAACCGAACTCGAGTGACTCTTGTGATTACCGAGGAGAGGTATAAGATCCCGGCTGGATGGCAGAAGGTCAGTGGATCGAGCAACGGGAGCGTATTATTTCTTCTATCTATAAATGGTGGGAGTTGGAGGACAGTGGACCCAAAGACATTATGCCGGAAAGTCAAAAAAAAAAAAAAAATTCATGCAACATAGATGACTAATTCTACAAATATGATAGCCGTATTATGTCCTTACCCGTATCCTTGTTTGTGCAATATAAGATTTTCCACCATAAATTTATCTGTTTTTCTTTTTCTTTTATTGAGAACTCATGTTTTTATTTCTGAAATGCACCTTTTTTTTTCTCCTTGTTATTAATTCCAATGAACTAGAGGTCTTCCCGTTTCACTCTTATTCTTTAAGATTTCAGAATTGAATTAAGATCATCAGTACGAGAACTGGTAAAGGTCCGGAAACAATATTTGAACTCAATAACTGAATCATTTTCTGCTTATGAATAATGCAGCCCACACATAATATTTTTGAGTGTTTCTAGTATCTTCTCGCAGCAAATCAGGTTGCACATGTTAATTGTGGGAACTGCCGTACGCTGCTGATGTACCAATATGGAGCAAGATCCGTGAAATGTGCACTTTGCAATTTTGTGACATCAATTGGGGTCAGTTTCCTCGAACTTTAGGCGGTTTTATCTACATCTATATCATTCTTTTCTATTCGCCTTCTGGTTTCTCTATGTACTAGTTGATATTTCCTGCATTTACACAACTGTACTGAAGGCAATAAATCCAGTTTGTGTCAATTTTTTTTTATATATCATATATGGACACTTCAATGATGCATAAACCAGTGTATATATATATATCCAATGTCGGAGCTAGCCTCCAAAATTAGGGAGGACAGAACTTTATGTATAACTTGAACGACACGAGGACACTAGCATTGTACCGCCTAAAATATTATTATTTTAATAATTTATTTATCACTTAGTTGTTGTATACTTAAAATGTAAAAAAAAAAAAAAAAATCTTAACTAGGAAAATATATAAAAAATTCAAAAAATTTTCCAACAATTTGGGCCGGACTACAGTTCGGCCGTGCCCATTGATCGCTTCGTCTTTGTATGTGTATCAAAGTATATGCTAACCTGAGGAAACCATATTTTTTTTTATATATCCTATGGTTCAAATAATTTAACATATTTGATGAAGGATCTCAGTTTTTATATAAACTATGGTTCAAATAGTTTACCATATATTAATATATAATATTTTGTGTTATTTCTGTGATCATGCAGGCTGCACCTAGCATTGAACAGAAGCCCAGCAGCTGAAAACTGAAGTGAACTCCAATCAAACTGATGGATCTCAGTTTTTTAGGAAGTTATGATGTCTTTGTCCTGTAATCTGTGCCTTAAAGTGCAATATATAGAGTTTGTTTTCTGCGGAGATTTTTCCTCCCTTTTTCTCTCCAATGTCAATAAGCAGTTTGGCAAGTTCATCTGTCAATATTTACTGGAGTCAGTTGGATAGTTGAGATATGGTAAATAAATTCTCACTTCACTTTCAGCCCTGATAGGTTAGCATGGAATGTCAGTTTATTCGTGTATTAAACAATAGAGAATTACTATCATCCAATGTTGCACAAGCACAAATACGACACGACACGACACGACACGACAGTACAGACAACATTATTTTATTGTGTCCTAATGTATATTTAGAAGTCTTCAATACATGTCCAACACACACGGATAAGAATACAATATTAATTTTTGGAGTGTCTGTGTTTCTTATTTAATCATCGATATCTTCACCAAACATGTAATATGTTATATTACAACAAGGGTTTTGTTAATACATAACCTTTTGCTTAAGGATAATTAATACATAACATTTTCCTTTGAAAATTATTATCTGCACACAATAAAGGATAAATTATTCAAGAGATTATTTTGAAAATTATTTTATTGGATCTTGTTGGCACTTTTCAAAGCAAAAAAACTCTTTAATTTTTATTAGATCTTGTTGACATTTTTCAAAGCAAAAAGTTACTCTTTTGAATGTTTATTAGACGTAGGTGACAATTTTTAAATTATAAAAAATATGTATTAATTATCTTTAACATGCGTTAGGATACATGTTAACAAAATCCATACCCGGATCATATAATTTGTTTTAGTTATATGGCAGCCTTAAATGGTCCAACTTGTTCAACCGGTGAGGTGACTCAACGGCCCAAAGCCTCGGCCTAGGCTCAGGTTAAATGCTCGTTAAGTGTTTGACAGAATGTCCAACACAAAATGCATAGCAGCAGTAGATGCACATACTATATGTATGTTAGGATTTTCCACTTTATGGCTACACTACAAAAATATGCGGGAATTAATGACTAGGTTGTTGGTTACCAACTCCATGCATTGTTGATATCATCAATTTAGTGACACCCAAAACAGGATTAAATTAATGACTATATCAACGTCGCTAATTCTTTCTAATCCTAGGTGAACTAATTATTTCTATGAACATATTAGCCTTAACCACGTCGTCAGAAAGAGTTTTTAAAGACGTGTTAAAAGGCATCAAATTTCTATCTCGGGACATACAAATGTTTTTTTTAACTTGTGATTTTCTAAACTATCCTTTTTTTTTTTCCTTATCTCTAGGACAAGATAACTTACTTCAAGAGTGCCAAAATTTTGACAGTACTATGCATAATTAGGACTCTCAAAATTTTGACAGTCTAGTTTCTTTATAGGACTTTCAAAATTTTGGCAGTCTTTTGCTATTAAAAAACATCAAAAATTTAGCAATCAGGGAGGCAGACTTCTGTACCATCAAAACTGCTAACTGTCAAATTTTGACAGTCTAGTTTTATTATATGACTTTCAAAATTTTGGTAGTATTTTTCTATTATAAAACTTCGAAAATTTAGCAATCATGGAGGCGGACTGCTATGCCATCAAGACTGCTAAAAAATGTAGCAGTCTTGATTGCAGATGAAGTGTATATATATATATATATATATATATATATATATATATATATATATATATATATATATATATAAAGAAGGTAAATATTATAGATAAACATGATGACTACAACTATGATCCAGTCAGATTAGAAAATAGGTCATCTGCATCTAAGATATCTATGTCAGCATCTATATTTCTTTGTACAACAAAAATACTTAGCAAAAGACCCTCAAAGATATATTGATTTCGTTCCTTCCACACGTGCCAGACCACCGCCCCAAAGATTATTCTGGGTCAGCCGTATTCTCTCGCTGTGTTGCCCTTCTGTGCTTTAAGTTCATTCAAAAAAAAAAAAATTATATAATGCGTAGTGGAAATGCCAAACTTAGATCTCTTAGCGCTCCAAATATCCCAAGCAAAGTCACAAGCGAAAAATAGATGATCCTTAGACTTATCCTCTTTTTTGCATAAGCAACACTTTGTATCCTCACATGGGATGCCAAACATGGTAAGTCTATTCTGAATAAGGAGTCTGGACCTGATCATTTTGTATAGGCTTAGAAAAATCATGACTGACGCCCATTTGGTCCACACCACCTCCGTACAATCTACCTCTTCATAATACACTACCAGAATAACACATATTAGCGACGCCTAAAAACGTCGGTAATAGGTAAACTGATGTCGCTAAAATAATTTAGCGACGTAATTAGCGACATTTTTACGGTGATGCGTATTTCATGGTGGCTGACAACAAAATGTCGCTAGTCGTCGCTGTAACGAAGTATATTTGCGACGAAACGACATCGCAGAATATACGACGATTAGCGACGTATCATCGTTAAATGACGACGTAATATTTGGTCACAAAATGTCGCTACATTAGCAACATTATGAGCGACATTTTGCTACAACAATGCTGACATGGCAAGTTTTGCCATGTCAGCATGTTAGCGACGTTTAGCGACATAATAGCGACGTCCTTGGTATCAGGTAGCGATGTTCCGATACTTTTTAGCGACGTAAATATACGTCAAGGAACATCGTAATACATCGCTAAATTGAATAAAAAAAAAAAACAGAATACAGTTCGTAAAATATTTCCTAACAAAACTCTACCTGCAGTTATAAAATCATAGTTTATATAAATAGACTCGGAGCAACCCTCCGTTGAATTCTCTGGGTTCGCCGACCCCTTCGGTGGAACACTCAACAACAGTAAATTTTGGTATACAGTTAATATGAATAATGAACTAAACTCACATAGAAAGAAATTGACAAAATTATATTACACTAAATATGTTCCAAGAAGTAGATAAATGAATTTAAAATAAGTGTCACATGCGTCTCAGAATGTAATAAAAAGTATGAAATAAATACATCAAAGACCCAAGAATGGGCCAAACACACAAACACACTAAAACCTGTCCAAACAAGGACTACTACTAATCAGGAGAAGCACCATCACACATCCGGGATAGAAGGAACTCATACTGCTCCTGTGAAAGTGTCACCGATGCCGATGGAGGAGGCAGTGATGGAGGTGGTGTCGATGCCGGCGGACCATGAGAACGTATTTGCTCCAATTCTAGTAGCCGAGCATTGTATGAATCCATGGCAAATACCACCATCAAAGTGTTCTTCGCTACCGACTGGCTCAACAAATCCTGCGTAACATGGAACCTCGCAAGTGAGTCGCTCATGGTCGTATGCGACCCCTCCAGCCCTGTCTGTTTGGGCTCCGTAGATACGGCCAGAGTTGCCAAGCTGCGCTCTATCGTCTGGCCCTTAGTCCTGAGCTCCATAAGGCTGTGCTATGTCGTATGGCTCAGAGTCCTGAGCTCCATAAGGCTATGCTCGAGCGAATCAAAATGTGCGGTGATCGTCGTATTGCCGTCTACGGTGCAAACTGTGGCCACTCCGTAATTCTCTGTAGTAACTCGTCAAGCAGGTCAGCAATCTGACGGTCAACGCTCTCATAGGCTTGTGCCGACGCCTGCAAAGGCTGTGAGAAATGCACACTGGCAAAGGGGGCCCTGGATGACTGCGTTGTAACATAGGCGTCGTAGATCATGTACCGTAGTACGTACCCCTCTGAAGACCACCAACGACGGTCATCCAGAGCTTGTCCGCCGACGGACCTGTTGAGCGTTGCGAGAAAGTACCGTCCCCTCCCTCTACAGGTGCACTAGCAGTCGTCCGCTTACGTAGTTTAAGATACTCGTCCTAGAAAAGTGGTTGGTAACGTCTAAGTTACTTATTACTAACTATATAGATATCTATTTGCTTATTTTCTAAGTTATATAAAAACTAACACAGGATAATAAAATGTACATAGGTCTGCGTGGCTTTCTTATCGATGAGCTTTGTGCACTTCTGATGGGTGGCCAGAAAGATTGTCACCATATTGGCGTCCTCGCCCCTCTGTACTTGTTAAAAAATATATTATTTGTTATTTAAATTAAACATCTTATCCTACTTGTATTAAAATAATATATATTCAACAGAATATATACCAGACAACGATAATGTTCTGTCATGGGAATCGAGCTACTACACCGCTTTCCTGCCTTCGACCTAGCCGTCTTTGCCTTCTCCGACCATTTCTTGTACTTGAGTTCGTCGGATCTCGCCTTCATCGCAGTTCACTACTCAGGCGTGATCCAACCGTGGATCGATTCTCCATCGCGATCACGGACCTTCTGGTCGTTTATCGCATCACGGATCAGCTTATCGGCGATGGCAGGAAACTGTTCCTCGATCTTCTCAGCCCGGTGTGGTGGATAGAAATATATTTTCTACAAGAAGTAAAATAGAGAGTTATATAATATACATAAATAATTATTAATATTAAAATTAAATATATTTTTATCTTGAAGTGGGCAAACCAAAATGCCTTCCTATCTTCAGGTGCATTTGAGTAGTTGATCTAAGGTCCACCATAGTTCTGTCTCAGAAAATGCCCTAGTGCTCTTTGTACCGCCGATGGACGATATCTAAACAACGATAATTAAATTCATGAATATATAGACATAAATATTTGGAAAATATTAACTATTTAACTTACTTGCTAGGCCCGTCCCACCAAATCTCCATCATCGTCTCGTCCGGAGCGCACATTAAGGATCGTTCTGATCATGCGCAGACAGAGTTGGCTCATACTACCAGAATAAGTTAAATTAGCGACGTCTGGAAACATCGCTAAATGGCATAAAAATATCGCTAAAAAATTTAGCATTGTAATTAGCGACGTTTCAATGAAGTCGCGTTTAAGCTAGTCGCTGACAGAAAAAATATCACAAAATGTCGCTATAGCGATATTTTCTAGCGACGTATTTGTGTTGCTAATATTTTTTATATTAGCGACGTTTAAAGATGCAACGTAGTTAAATTAGCGACATATTATGTGTCGCTAAACGTCGCTAATATTTTTCTATTTAGAGATATTTTGTAACACATTTAGCGATATTTTGTTGACCTGGTAAATACTGTCATGTCAGCAATTTAGCGATATTCAGCGACGTATTTAGCGACATACTTAGCGACGAATTTAGCGACAAATTTAGCGACACATATAAACGTCGCTAAATATTGCTAAACGTCGCTAAATTTTCAGTGAAAAAATAAAAAATACAATGTAAAATGGTTTCCAAACCAATCTTCCTGCAGTTTAAGAATTCATAATTTATATAAATAGACCCGGAGCAACCATCCGTTAAATTTTCTGGGTTCGCCGACCCTTCGGTGGAATACTCAACACCGTTAAATTAACATACATTTAATATGAATAATATAGTAAAATTTGAAGAAAATGAAATATTGAAATTATAAACTGAGTCTGAAGAAAATCTCGTCGTAAAGAATGCAATAAATATCCACACAAACAACCAGTAAACTGTCATAACTAGGACTACTGCGGATCTGCATGAGGATAACCACCGACGCGCATCAGGGATAAGAACAAATCATACTGCTCCCGTAAAATCGACACTGATGTCGATGAAGAAGGCAGTGACATCGGTAGAGTTTGTGTCGATGAAGGCGCACCAGGAGGACGTATCTGCTCCAACGCTACTAGTCGATGGTTGTATGAATCCATGCATCATCGTTAGTCTCTCGCCCATGAACAGATGTGATGCCTGCAGCTCCGTCATGCTGTGCTCTGTCGATGCTCTAAGATCAGCTGTCATATTCCTGAGCTCCATGATGCTGCGCTTGAGCGTATTAAATCGTGTGATGAGCGTTGCATCGTTCGCCTACGGCTGTGACAGGGGATGCTCCTCCATCCTTCGCAGCAACTTATCACAGAGAGATGCAATATGACGGTCAACGATCTCTAGGACTCAGGTCGGCACCTCCAAAGGCTGTAGGAAATTCGCACTTGTAGTGGAGGCCCTAGAGGACTGCGTCGCAACAAGGGTGCCACAGGACCCCGTATCGTAATACGTACACCTCTGGAGACCACCAGCAGCGGTCACCCACAGCTCGTCCATCGACGGAGCTAGAGAGGGCTGCGAGAAAGTACCAGCCTCTTCTGTTGTAGGTGCACTAGTAGTCGCCCGCTCACGTAGCCTAAGATACACGGCCTAGAAAAGTTTGGATACTTAATAATTGCTAATGTCTAAGGTACTTATTACTAACTATCTGGATATTTATTTGTATATTTCCTAAGTTATAATAAAATTAACACAAATTAAAGTAATACTTACATAGGTCTACGAGGCCCTCTCAGCAATGAGATTTCCGCCCTTTCGATGGGTGGCCAGGAAGACGGTCAACATGTTGTCATCATCACCCCTCTGTACCTGTTAAAAATAATTATTTAGTACTAAAATTAAATATTTTATCCTACTACCATTTTATCGTACTTGAATTAAAATAATATATCTTAAATAAACAATATACCAAACGACGGAAATATTTTGTCATCAGAATCGAGCCACCACACTACTTTGCTGCCTTCTTCCTAGTCGCCTTGGCCTTCTCAGAACTTTCCTTGTACCCTGGATCGTCGAATCTATCCCTTATCGCAGTCCACTGCTCAGACGTGATCCAATCTTGGATCGGTTTTTCTTTGCGATCACGAGCCTTCTGGTCATCCAGAGCATCACGGATCAGCTTGGCGGGAACGACAGGAAATATCTGCTCGATTAACTCGGCCCACACTTGACATTTATTTAGGCCATGACTTTCTAATTGAAAAGTCAAGTCATGAATATCTAGTATCAATTTTTTTGGGTCCAGGGTACATAGTTGACACTCACTGATATACTCTTGGATATCCACACTTGACATGTATACATGTGTCCGTGTCCGATAAAATGCTTACAACCTTATCCTCGATATCGTGTCCTAACCTTTCATATTCATGTGTCCTATAATTTCACCATACGTATCATGAGATGACATGATACAAACATATGTGTGTGTGTTCGTGTCCGTGTTAGGGTTAGTGTATGCGTGTTAGTATGTCTTCGTGTCCGAGTTTGAGTTAGTGTTAGTGTCCGCGTGTGTGTGTGTCCGAGTTAGGATTAGGATAGGGTTACTATCCGCAGCACCGAGATATCCATACACACACCCTCACTATACTGTGCACAAGTGTGCATTGCACAACACCTCACTTGATACCCAAGACTGCATCTATTTAACTCAAATAGGGTTAGGGTCTGTGTCGTGTCTCAACTTTGGGTTATGGTCTGTGTCATGTCCTGTGTCATATCAGTGAAGAGAGATAGGATTATGGTTAGGGTCTGTGTTATATCCCGTATCATATCAGTGATATATCGTGTCAGTGTATGTGTTTGTGTCGTGTCCCGTATCATGTCTATGTCTGTGTATGTGTCATCCGCTATCAAATATCGTATATAAAACTGTGTAAGAGAGAGAGAGATAGGGTTAGGGTTTACACCTTATATGAATTTATCCCGCACACTATATTAATGAATAAGTAAAATCTTTGACTTGATTCCCCGATACATATATAGAAACCATATTTAGGATGGTCACACCTATCATTTTTCAATTAAGTTAAATACACATATGCATTATTATTTTACAACAAAAATATGTGTTAATGGTAAATTAATTAATTACATGGATATATATCATGTCGTGTTTGTGTGAGTATGTGTGTGTCATGTCTGTCTCAGTATGTGTGTGTCTATAATAATGTATCGTGTCTGTGTCAGTGTATGTGTGTGTAGTGTCTGTGTCTGTGTGTGTGTGTGTGTCGTGTCTATGTCAGGGTTTATTTGTGCCAGTGTGTGTATCGTGTCTGTGTCAGTATTTGTGTATGTCATATCTGTATCAGTGTTATATCGTGTCTGTATCTGTGAGAGAGAGAGAGAGAGAAATAGGGTTAGGGTTTACCTAGAGAAGGAGGAGGAGAAGTCTAAGGTCGTCGAAGGGGATGAGCCACGCCGGAAGGGAGGACAATGCGGGAGGTGTCATGACCCGCAACCACATTATCGGGGTACGAGTATGTGGGTACGTCCAGCCTACGTCGTAGCATCGACAGTAGAATGCTGTCTAGGTTATCATTATCTATCTATCTATCATACTAGTACAACTAGTACTACCATGTACTCAATCATAATAATCTAAAAGAAGAATGAACAGGAAAGATAATCAATAATATTCTACAAGAAAAGAACTAGACAGGATATGGAAAAAACACTAACTAGAACTCTACCAAAATTATCTCAAGTCCACAAGGTAAGAGCAGTCATGTCTAAAGCATCACTCTGAAATCCCAGAATGGAGAGCATAACCATTACTGAAAAATATTATCCAATCAGGAAAATAGCGAAGTACACCTCTAACAACAGTTCTAATAAATGATAAAGACTATGTAACAGTAAATAGAGAGCATATACAAGATGAATAGAGCATGGCAGAAATATACATGAATAAGAAAATACGAGAAATACATACAAAAGATACGAACATCATATACAAGAGTCAGGAAAAATAACTAACTAAGTGAGTGAGTACTAGTTTCAACATATGATCGGCTTGGAAACATGTACAGGAATTATGGCTTGGCTAATCATACGTGAGGTGTATGATCAACATCACAAGGAACAAGAACTACAACAACAAGAACTTTGGGGTATGATCACATATCTATACTAAATACTCTCCGTCTCTGACTGGTATAGTAGATCCAACCATGGCACGCTATGACACAAGATTCCATAAGAAGGGTGCTAATCTTCTCATGATTCAGTATCTATACATGTACAAGAACAACGGGGCTCGCACAAGAAATACGCCAGGAACAACCAGGAATAACATCTCATAACGAGATCTAGGAAATACCAATCTTTATAACTACGTGTCAAGAAATCAGGAATATCTACACTAAATACAAGAAACATAGAGGATATCATAAACAGGAAACTGTCAAAGAATGTACTCGTCTAGAATTCGGTGAACAGTATCAACCCATATCTGAAACAGTGCCTCAGAGACCTAAATATGGAATATTACATCAATACAATTTTTTAAAATGATAAATAAGTTAATTAGTCAAATTCTAGGTCTTTAGGTCAATTCTAAGTCAACATAGTCAAACTAGGTCAACTCTAGATCAAACTCGCTATTTCTAGGTTGTATGAGTCCATCTTTAGGTTATTGGGTCCATACACTACGTATCTAGGCTATACTAGCTATATTAGGATACTATAGTATCCTAACTAAATAGTATCATAAGTTACTCAAAATAATATATGCAAAATATACAAGTATCCTTATATCTAATACTACATGGATACGTTGGCTTTGAGCCAACTTGATATCACACTATTTAACTATCCTCTTGATACCCAATATCAATACCTTGAGTTAAAGCTCAAAACTTAATGTTACCTTGGTATCACTCATGGTAACACTAGAACTCAACTCACTAATATCTTATACTAACCAATGTACTATCATATACTAAATATATATACCTTAGCTTACATTAGTATCTGGCATAACTAATTAACTAGCATCTATCATTTATATCTAACACAAGTATCTAACTTAATATCTAACATTACTAACTATCGAACTAACTGATACTTAACTTATAACCAACTGTCACTCATAACTTATACTAACTGTCAACCTAATATTTACTAATCAAACTAACACTCTAATACATTTGTTTCTTGAGATACCACACACACACACACACACACACATCTCTTATACTTATTTATACAAATACGTCGACACCCATTCCAATACTTTACCAACTGCTCAATCCTAAACCCCTCTTCAGTCCATCAGTGCACACAACACTATAGTGCACTTGTGTGCTACTGTTGCTGTTTGAATCAGATGGAAATCCCCTTTTTCAAAATTACCTTCAC
Source organism: Iris macrosiphon (assembly GCA_036927795.1). NCBI lineage: Eukaryota > Viridiplantae > Streptophyta > Magnoliopsida > Asparagales > Iridaceae > Iris > Iris macrosiphon. The sequence continues at coordinate 24,402,850 of JAYESA010000007.1, read as the reverse complement.
TGTTGCAGTCTTAACCCTCACATCATGTTAACCGATACTCCTCATAAATTTACATCGAATAATACATGATCACCCCCTTAATATGTATGCCTAATTGCATATCCGTACATATAAAGAAGCACTATTGTGCCTGTGCATAACAGGCCTTAAACACCACTACCTGGGTCTGAGAGCTTTAGTTGTTGCTACTATTGCTAGCCCAACACCACTGATACACTCTAGTTCATATTCAACTTCTCTTGACTGTAATCTGAGTCTGGATACACTTCTTTGGACTACTACCTCTCCTACTTGACTGCAAAGTGCAGACCCTAGCATGGCCTGCACTTCAGTCCCCATAGCAAGCCGATGCTCTCCCCTCTACATTATTGTCTTCTTGCCCGACTCCTCCATCCTTGCAGACCCTAACTGCAGTTGCAGTTGTTGCAATTCAACATCAAATGCATGATATTGCAACCAGGCTCTAATTATACTTACTAAACACTGCCCCCTGGACAACCTGCCATGTCTGATGCCTATTGTATATAAGTAATATGGACTGCACCTATACAGTCTCTCTCCCAACTGTATTTGCTCGACTCCTTGCAACTCACAGACACTTGCACACCCATCATCAAACACAAATACACTCTCACAGACAACCACCAGCATGATCAACACAAATACATACTTCCCGTACACCCTAGTGTTCACCATCAGTCCGCATATCCCTTTTCCTTATATGAAAACCCAACATCTAACTCCATAGTGTACAGGCACTTAAATCCTTATATACACACAGACTCTAATATATATATATATATATATATATATATATATATATATATATATATATATATAGCAACTTATCATGAATACCTATATAATTATGTGTACAAAATTGAATACTAGAGCTAAAATAGATAAATAGGCATTCTAACAAATACATGGGGTGCACACTAGCGCTACGCTAGGATACGCTCATGATACGCACCCCAAACCTATCCAAAATTAACCCAAAGCCTGCCCACAATTTCTAGATAATGAATAGAGTCTAATATAAGTATTAGCAAGCCATTCCAAGTGTCATGGCACAATATGACATGTGTGTGGCACCCGTATCGAAGAGAAAACCCCTAAATCAACCCGTATCACTAAATTGCCATGATACGACCTATATGTATCCAATTATGGATAAAATACTAGTCTCACACAATCAAATACATGTCAATTTAGTCTAATTGACCTATTGACAAATATATAGTGCACCAATCTCGAATTTCTCCCAAATTGGACACAAAATAAGCCATAACTTCCAAAATATGGGTCCCTAGTAGTCAATTCCTCTTCCTATAGGTAGCCCTAGTACATGAAAGGGTTCCTAATGATTAAACTACAAATTTAGAGTCTAATTAGAAGGAGAAAACTAAATTATACCTATTATGAGATGAATTTTCAATGCAAGTCTCCAAATGGATGCAAAGAGCCTTCAACTTGTGCACTCTTTACCTCCTTGTAGATCTTTGCCTCCTCCTTGCTCCAATAGCCTCCAATAGTGAGTAGAGAAGGAATTGGAAGAGAATTTGGGTAGGGATTGGTGTATGATTGAAGGAATTTGGGAAAAAAAATTAGATCTAAAATTTTGGATGAAGAAAAGAGAGGAGAGAGAAACTCCTCTCCCTTAAGTAGTGGCCGACCCCTCCTTGGCCTCCAAGAAATGTACAAATAAGGAAGCTTCTACTCATAATGGTTGGACAAATTAAATCATTAACTCATTGAATTTGGCTAACATATTGGGCTCAAGTCTAACTAAAATAAATGTCGGTCCAAGAGTCAAGTCTAGTCTAGTTAGGTCCACTAACACAAGTCCAAAATATAATGTAACATGCTAACAATATTTAAATACTACAATAAATAAATATATAACATGCACCATAAATAAATAATTATGAAATACCATTCAATATAATAATTTTGAAATACTAATATTATAATATTACCAATAATAGGAAAAGGCAAAAATACCCTACCGAAAAGCGGTAGTGACAGGAGGGGAGCGCTAGGGGAGTGGGGAGCCGGAGTAGGGGGCTGTAGGGGAGCCAGTGGGGGGGGGGGGGGGGTAGGGACAAGGGGAGAAGAAGGACGCCGGAGGGGGGGGGGGGGTACTTCGCCGGATGTGGGGGGGGGGGGAAGAGGGGGGTTTCAAAATTTTGGGAAGGGGATCGACAAAATTGGGGGAAATAAAATCATGTACCATATATTAAAAAGTTTAACAATGTCATCAATAGACATCGCTAAATGTCACTAATTAAAAAAATTAGCGACGTCATCAATAGACGTCGTTAAACATCGCTAATTAAAAAGTTTGTGATGTTAGTGACGTCGCTAAAAATATCGCTAAAAATAAAAAAAGTAATGTTGGTAAATACGTCGCTAAACGTCGCTAAATCAAAAAACTCAGTGACGTTTAGCGACTTTAAAAACGCTTATAGCGACTATTCTTTAAAAAACTGAAGGATAGTCGATAAACGTCGTTATGTGTCACCAACAACGACGTATAGCTTATAACGACTATTCTTTATTATGATATCGCTAAAAATGTCGCTATTTTATCATATTTTGGTAGTGTCAACCTCCTCCATCTGCTCCTCTATCTCCATGGTGCCGTCAGCAGAAGAAATCAAGGACGGGGGAGTAGTCTTAGGCATAGAACTGCTGGTCCCAGGAGTACTGTCACGTACCGTCGACGGAGTCGGAGATGTAACTGGTTGGTACACTGGAGTACTCCTTAACGAGGATCCAAAACCAGTAGCCGATAGCGGAGGAACACTCCGTTTAAAGGATCTACCTTTGTATGATCATCGTCGTCCTGTCATACCTGATAATAATATATGATGATAAAATAAATACACAGACTTATAACAGTTCATCAAAATATACAAACCCGGAACAATTCTCCAATGAATTTCCTGGGTACGAAATATCACAATAAAAAAGTATCATAGTCACACAATAAGCACAACATAAAAGTATAACAGTCACACAATAATAGTAATATAAAGGTATCTCAGTCACACAATAAGCACAACATAAAAGTATCACAGTCGCACAATAAGTACATTCCACATTAAAAATAGATGTTATATTCCACATTAAAAAAATAGTACATGGCAATAGTTCTAAATAGATTTTATTTTACTTTCAATCCTCTTCTGAAAATTTATTTTCTTCGTTTTTCTCGTCCTCCTCTTCCTCTTCCTCCTCATCTTCAGTTTTACCTACTTCGTCTTACTCTTCGGATAATTCTACCTTTTCCACATAATTAGACGTGTAATAAGAAACTTTTGTTGAGTCAACATCTACAATATTTGTTATAATATATAGCTCATCCTCCTGATAATATATTTCATTAACGTCAAAGGTATTTCTAGCTTTCGTCTTGCATACTGTCCACTAGTCCGAGCTCGTTGTTCCTCGGTTAGGATAAGTTATGAAGTACCCGAGCTGAGCCTGACTTGATAGGACAAATGTTTTTTAGCCTTGATATCGACGCCGGTAGTTTATATCTACAAGACCATGCTTGTCTATTTTTTAACCTTGATCTTGGATCGGATCGAACCAATCACACCTGAATAAAATGATCTTAGCAGGCTCTATTCCATAATTATATGTCAACTCTACATTCTTCTGTAAGATGCCATAGAAATTATTACCTGGATGAACATCTATGTAGCTCGAAGATCTGATACACAAACAACTATTTTTCATAAAATCAAGATCCAAGAAGCTGTCTCTTATCGAAACTTTTGTTGACTGGAACCTAAATCCATTCACACAGTAGCTTGGACAGATTTTGACGACATAAATTGGTCCCTTGGCTAGAGTTCTAATAGACTCATTCTTGAGTGTTGTATGGGGACGATTGACCTAAATACTAAGGAAACGATATTAAGTTCAGTATTATGTTAATTATTGTGCATAGTGCATACACAAAAAAGATCCTTACATATGTACTCAACCAAAAAGGGAAATGAAGTCTCATTTTCTGTTTTACTTCTTCATCTGTTATATTTGGTCTCATCGACCTTACCTCATCATTAAATGTGCTAAAAAACAACAAAATATTGCCTGATTAATGTAAAAATATTAGCGTATACTATTATATTAAGATGACTTAAACGTTGACATATTAATTACTTACCCCTCTAGCTTCTCCACTTCATCCTCATAGCAGTTGAGTAATATATACAACTGAGCATCCCTTAGCTCGTTGTCATTCAGATATCTCTTATTCATTTTGCCTGAAGGCTTACCGAAAGTATTGAATAATTTTAGTATTGAATCATTAGATTCCTGATATCCATCGTCGTTTTTGGGAACTCTTGTTCTATTAGTATCAACATGCGACTTAAAATACATCGAGCAAAAGTTTGTAATCTTCCCAAGAACATAGGATTCACAAATAGAAGCCTTGACTCGTGCCTTATTTTTTCCCTTCTTTAGGTGGTTCAGTTGACTCTCGAACGGGTACATCCACCAATAACTGACAGGCCCACCAATACATGCCTCGTAAGAAAGATAAATTGGCAAATGCTCCATGGAGTCAAAGAATCCAGGAGGGAACACTCTTTCAAGCTTGCACAGTGTTATCGTAATGTCCTTCTCTTACTTTTCTAGACGTTCGACGATCAACTTTGTAGAACAAAGATCCCTGAAGAATATGCTAAGTTCAGTCAATGGATCCCAAACTACCTGTGGTAAAAATTCCTGAAATTCAATTAGAATTAACCTCTCCATGAATATGTGACAGTCGTGGCTCTCCATACCCGTCAGTTTATTCTCCTTTGGGTCAACGCATCTTCTCAGATTCGATACTTACCCGTCTGGAAATTATAGTCCATGAATCCACCCTACAAAGTCTCCCTTTATCCTCCTTATCCAGTAAAAAAATTGCCTTAGGCTGCTTATACTTTTTATTTCCTTCCTATATCAAATGCAACACAGGACGTTTGCATATTTCTTCTAAGTCCAACCAGGCCTTGAGATTGTCTTTCGTCTTTCCCTTACGTCCATCACAATATTAATTATATTGTCAAACACATTCTTCTCGATATGCATGACATCAAGGTTATGTCTGGTCAAATTTGTGCTCCAATATGGCAGATCCCAGAATATGCTCCTTTTTGTCCAGTTATAGGTGTGAGCAAATGCATCGCACTTTAGGCTCTTCGATAGAATTTAGTAAATCTTTAACCTTTTCCCATATCATGTCTCCAGGCCACCTTGGAGGTGGATTTGCCTTCTCCATAACGCCGGCACGAAATGCATTTTTGTTCCTCCGGAACGAATGATCCGAAGGCAGAAATTGTCGATGACAATCGAAGAAGCATAATTTTTCTCTATGTTTCAAACAAAAAGTCTTAGTACGGTCCATACAATACGGACATGAGAGACGACAATGAGTTCTCCATCTTGATAACTTGACATAAGCCAAAAAGTCATTGATGGTCCACATAAGTGCTGCCCTCAATTAAAAATTCTGCTTTTTTAAAACATCGTACGTGTTGGCATCTACTTTCCACAGCTGATTCAACAAATCTATCAACGGTTGCAAGTACACATCGATGTTCCTCTTCGAATTATTTAGACCAGGAATAATGATGTTAAGAATATAACCGGAGTCTTCATGAACATCCAAGGAGGTAGGTTGTACGGGGTGACAATCACAGGCCAACACAAATACTGAGAGCCCGAAAGTCCGAATGGAGTAAAATCGTCTAAGGAGAGCCCCAATCTTATATTATGCGGATCTAAAACAAAATTGAAATATTCTCGATCGAAGTGCTTTCATGCTTCTCCATCGGATGGGTGATCCAACACTCCTTAATTTGTTCTCATCTATGTCAAATCATATTTTTGACAGTCTCTTTTACCACAAACAACCTCTGCAACCGCGACATTAAAGGCAAGTAGTGCAGTGAATCGGTCGACTTTCTTGTACCGATAAACCTTCCTGTACCAGTTGTCTTATTGCGATCAGCACCACAAAATCTGCACACATCTTTATCCTTGTTGTCTTTATAGTAAATCATGTACTCGTTGTGACATGCATCAATTTTCTTGTATTCCATCCAGAGCGATCTCACCATCCTCTTAGACCGGGTAAAAGTCTATAGGTAACTTAGCACCCGCCGGCAAGATCTCTATAATCAACTCCATTAGTCGGTTGTAGCATTCTTGCGACTTGTTAAAATCAGACTTGATGCTCAACAATCTTGTAACCATCTCCAATGGCGAATGATCCTTACAACGAGGATATAATATAGTTATTGCATTCTCCAGTAACTCCATAAAATTTACAGCATCAATATTCAGTGCCTCCTCGGCTGCATGATGATTGTTCGGATCGAAACTAGGCCTGACAGCATCGAAAACCATGTTCATGCACCATCATCATATTTAGTGTGGTCGTGGACCCCTATATACGGCTCCACATAAGGCTCTGGATCCGATGCTAAAGACACAAGTTCTTCGTGTGAGGTCCACTGATAGTAATTTGGGATAAAATCTCTCGAGTATAAATGATATATCATATCCACTTCTTAGTGATATTTTAAGTTACGATATCTTACACACGAACCCTTAATTTTGGTGTCGCCCATGTACTGAGGGAACGCCTTGGCGAACTGTAGGAACTGTTCCACCCCTGTATAAATTTTTCTCGCACATCGCACATGTCATCAGGATGACGGTTATACATCCATGAATGATGACACAGGTAGTAATTCAGATCTATTTCTAGATACTTCTGAAAAAGATGAATAGACATAGTTTAAGTATATTATCCAAATTGATGCAAAGATGGATACACATGTGAATACTAATAAAGGATATGTGTGATGTAACTTATTCAATGTGAGCTATTCTCTGAAAAGAAAATTTGCTAAGGAGGATCTGAATTAGAGTTTGGGTGTAGGGGTGTAGGGTCCTTAATAAAAGAGCAGGTTGTGCGTAAACAAAGCCATATTTTATCTTTAGTCTTCTATAATTAGCAATACTGAATCTATGTTATTTTTTTATATCATATAATTTACATTCAGTTCATGTTTAGTACATACTTATCACATTCATTAGTTTTATTTCAGCATTTATGTTACTTTAGATTTTATATTATTTTGGTGTAATTGTGAGATGTAATTGTACTTTACTCAATCATGACTAGATATTGTTGATATTTAGGCGAAGAGGATTATTCTTTCCTTATGGACCTTCTGAGGATGAAACTGAGATTCATGCCGCTGTCACATGACGAGATGGTATAGATGTCCATGACGATACATAGTCCTGTCATAAGTTATCTTAGGTGCTATTAGCCCTAGAATTTAGAACTCTTATTTTGATCGGGTTGTTCCCGACATATACTATGGATTATACTTCTAAGGATGGTTAGACTTCTAATCCTATCACTACAAAAATATAGAGTTTTAGCGACGGAATTTTCTATCGCTAAAATGTCTATTTATGTCGTAATTTTAATATAGCAACAAATTATGACAAAAATATGGTGTCACTAATTTAAGTGTCGCTGCCAGATTTTTGTAGCTAATCCGTCGACATGGCGACGGATTTGTGATAAAAGTGACAAAATTACAGCAACGGAATAGTGACAAAATATTTACGTTGCTTATTTGGTGAAGGATTAACGACGGATTGGCGATTAAAAGTGTGAGCCCATTTTTACCAAATTTTTTAGAAGCTCACTGATGGAATTTTTGTCTCTAATCCATCGCTAAAACGACGGACATAGCGACGGATATAGCGACTATGTCTGATACCAAAAATTCCATATTTTTTGGTACTAAACATATTTAGCGACAAATTTTTCATCGCTAATCCGTCGCTAAAGTATCGCTGATCCATCGCTGACACAAATTTTTTTAGTTTTCTGTCGCTAATCTGTTGATATTCCATTGCTAAACATAAATATTTTTTTTAGAATTGAATAACTTACTTTCTGCTCCTGTGACATTACACAAAATCAATATACTTATACATAAATACATTCAAACACATCAAATACAATAGAACTTAAATATAAGTGCATAGACATAAGTTATCATACACTACCCTAATCCAAAAATATATATTTATACCACAAATACATCCAACAAATTGTCAAATTATCAAGAAAATAAAATACACATCAAGTCGACGGTGGAGAAAGAGACGGCGGCGGCTGTCGAGTAGCCATGTACTGTGCCATAACCGCAGCGATGATCTGTTATAGATCCTCAGGAACGACAGGCAGAGTAGCAGGAGGAGCCGGAGGAGCCATCGGAGGAGCTAGAGTAGCTAGAGTAACAGGAGGAGCAGGAGCTACAGGACCATGAGACTCTGTCAGTTGTCTAACCTCTCTGTACCTCTAACAGAGTCGTTGTGATCTACTATAAACTCATAGAACCAAGGGGAACGGGCTCTAATGGAGCTGGAGGAGCCATCGGAGGAGCTCTAAAAAGAACCAATGGTTGGGATGCCAACGATCCAGTCCCGTACATGTTGCCGTCTTTCCCTCTCCGGACAATTTGTACCCACCGATCATTTCTCTCAGTCGGCGTACTGCTCTCAGTCCCACCCTCCAATGTCGCATACGTCTCCTATATTTATTTTGGTAAATAGGTTTATATATCGTATGTTAGGATTAATCTTTTTATTGACTACAACTAAGGTTAGGTTTAGAGTTAAATTTAGATATCGTAGGTTAGGTTTAGAGTTAAGATTTATAGATATCATAGGTAACAATATAAAAGTTAAGGTTAGATTTTTAGGATAAACAAATATAGTTTAAATTATAAAAAAATATAATTAAATTTCTTTGACAAACTTCTATAAACACAACTTACGTATGCTTTTACTGCCCCGCTCATCTACGAGCTTCCATTCCGTCTTTCTTTTGTGAGTCCGCTGAAAGATTGCGGGGAAGTCGACGGTCTTCGGGTCTACCCCGGCTCTGATGGCCTCATCGTACTGTAAAAAATTAAGTAAGTAATTAATTAGGAAAAATAAGAATTACCAAAAATTGATCTAGCAAAAAATTATAATACTGACCATTCCGTCGAAAATGATCGACGGTCGGAATGGATCCACCCCGTGTGGAGACTACCCTTAGCACGGGACGCTCTTACCTTCTCGCACTAGATCTAGAATTTCCCTCAACCAAATTCTTTCATCCCTATAACAAATTTCTCCCTAATTCCTTCCTAAATTAATCATTGGAGACTATTAGAGCAATGATCTATAAGGAAGCAAGGATCTACAAAGAGGAGCAAGGAATCTACAAGTTGGAGGCTCTTTTCATCCAATTTAGAGATTTTATTGGAAATCCATCTCCTAATAATTATAATTCAGTTTTTTCTTTAATTAGGTTCAAATCTTACCATAAGGAACTACACCATATGCATACTACCCATATGAATTAGGACATAGGAATAGATAAGGTCATAGGAGTCCTATGAGAAAGTTATGTGTATTTTTGTGTCAATTTTGGGAAAATTTCGAAATTGGCACATGTTATGTTTGTCAATTGGTCAACTAGACCAAATTGACATGTGTTTCATTGTGTGTAGCTAGTGTCATATCCACAATTGGATACGTGTAGGCCATATCCTGTCAATTTGGAGACACAGGTTGATTTGGAGATTTTTTCTCCGACACGGGACTTTGTGCATGTCATATTTTAACACAGACACGTAGATATGTAATTGACTCTTAGTATTATTCATATATATTATTTTAGACTTGCTCATGTCCTTTAGGATGCGTTCGGTTGTGTGGTGGAGCCATATCGTAAGGGTATAATAGAATGAGTGTGATACGGGTGCGGTGCACTTCACGTGTTTCCTTTATTGCCTTTTAATTCTATGTAGCTTATGTATATATATTAGTATGATATATATATTGTGAAACCCCAAATTTTTTTAATAAACCGTATTAGTTATTTTAATTATTTTTTTAAATTTATTATTAGTAATTAGAGGCTAAATAGAGAAAATAGATTTTTATTTAATTTTTATTTGAGGTATTTGTGCATCTAGGAGATTTTTGGAGCCATTATAAATTGTTTCTAATTTATTTCATGTAGGAGGCCCTGTGGATAGTTTTTAGCTTAATGATGTGCAAAAATATAATTTTCTAGAATTTTTTAGGTATATATATGTATATATATATATGTATATATTAGTTAATTAGAAAAATAAAAATAAAAAGAAAAGAAAGGATAATGGGTTTGGATCCTTAATGGATCCAAACCCAAACCCGTAAACCCAAACCCATTTTCCAAACCAAAACCAAACTTAGAAACAGCAGAAACAAAGAAAGAAGGAAATGAAACAGCAGCAGCCGTTGTTTTACCCACCGACTATCTTCTCTCTATATATATACTTCACACTCCCCAAACCCTAACCCTATTCCACCACTCCAGCCACCTAGCCACGTCGTCCCCGACCGGCGGACCTCCGACCTGCCGCCGCCGCCAGTCAGCGATCCGCCGGAGCCGACAGCTCACCGCGACGCCGCGCCCGCAAGACAGAAATTGATCAAACAACGTACCTGTGTTCCCGCTCCATTTTCCGTGCCCTTGCTCGACCAAACTCGACCCCCGTCTTCGCCGGTATGATCCTCACCTATCCCCCTTCCATATTTTTATATTAGTTCATCTCGAACCACGCGCAAACCTAGATAAAAATTGACGTCAAGTCAAGAAAAAACTACGACATTTAAAACTCAGAAAAATCTGTTGCAACCACCCCTGTTCTCGGATTCGTATCTCCCACCACAGAGATCCAAGTTCGATTTTTCTTGTTGGTATGCGAAGACCACCTAACCTAGTTTAGTTTCTGTCAAATATAATATTTTATTTATTGTTGTATGTTAAAATAAAATAGGTAGAAATACCAAAAAGCTTACTTTTTCTAAATTCCAAAAATTGTGAAACGGAGTACGCCCTGCAAAACGGGACTGTCCCGTTATGTACCAAGTGTACCAAAAGGTGCGCGCAGTATACCCGGATATGTGAAAATTTTTGGAAACTGATTTGGACGCGTGTGCGCGTCGGAATCAGCCGGTATCCTCAGCAAATTCCTAGTGTCGCAACTTTTACAAAAGTCGTGCGTATTTTATGCACGCTCGTCAGAATATGAAGAAAGTTATGCTACTGGACTCGTGGTATCACGCCGGTCTTGTGACCCAATTTTCACGTAATTCTGAGACAGTTGACCAAGTCGCCAATTGGCGGGCCCTACAGTTGACTTTTTGGGCAAAATTGTGTTCGGCCCATCGGAATTCACATCTGGATATATTGTTTAATTCGTACTGACATTTAGAGTTTGTTTGACCTATGAGTTGTCCCTTTTAGAGACCTTTACCCTTGGCATGCTTTTCGGTGCAAGGTGGCCCACATGTGGACCCCACTTGGCCCGAAATTATCGTTTTGTCCCTGTGTCCAAATTGGACGAAAGGGGAGTATTTTTTAGCTATTTTGCTTATTCTGGAACGTTGGTGATGTTTATTTCAGTATCCGGAGACGTTCATTCTGAGGCTATAGTTTCTGACTTTTGGCATTTGACATTTGGACGTTATATTTTGCAGCTCTCTTGCCAGGCAAGTATACCTTGCTCTTGTTGTACTGTTTAAATTCAATTATTTTTAGTTACATGTTTTTTTATTTTTATATTATATAAATTGTGCGCGTCCGAGAAGACTCGGGTGCAGTCAACGAAGGCGTTGACGTTAGGACTTGTGTCTGACCTAGTGTCTAGCAGACCCACCTAAAGTTGTGGAGTTATCGGTATAACTCCCCAAGCCTTGACACATTTCTTACACGTGTTGTGAGTCTCATGTAGGGCACGGACTTGCGTATGTGGTTGGCCACCTGTAGGTGTAGGCTTACGACGGATAGGGAATAACTGTTATTAGCGATGCATGATAGAAGACTTAGCAGTTATTAGTAGTCGGAGCATATAATATTATGGTACGAAGGTCCAATCCTTGTCCTTGTTTGGTTGTAAGGTTGGACTATTGTTCTAACGATAGACTATGAGCCAGAGTTACGACGCCTCGGCGTAGTAGCTAAGGCGTGTTGTGGATACGACATGTATAGATTATTTGGCGAAGAGGATGACTAGTACGACCTGGTTCCTTTCCAGGTGTAGATGTTCATGAGTATTCGCGGGAGCGCAGATCCGGACAGGCTACTTATATTTCGATGAGGTCTTCTCTTCGAGCCTCATGATGGTTAGATGTTGTATTTATATGGGGTTTATCTTGTTCATTTTATATTCTATTTCGGCAGTGGATTTGTTTCCATCCGACTGTCATTCTTTAGATACTTTATATTAAGATCTAGTTACATGATTATTGGTTATTCATTTCTATTTGATTTATGTGGATGAGATTTAGATTATACCCTGTGACTTGTGATAGTTTTACCACTTGTGAATTATTGTTCATTATACACCGTACTCACGTATTATGGTTTCCATATATTGGAGTTGCTATATACATGCGGCTGGCATGCTTACGTGTCCTAGTCCTACGTATTTTGGGACTGGGGCGTGACATATTTTTAGTGGTGGCCCATGCTGGTCAGAGCATATTGTCTCGGTTACGTTACTGTACCGAGCAAGCCTGCACCTAGGATTAGAGTATAGGATCTCATTCATAATTGACTATGACTTATCTTCCTTCCAGTCTGTTCTATTTACATAATTGCATCCTGCTTGATTCATGTGCTTCCGTGATAACTCCTTGAGTATAGCCCCTGCTAGAATGTAGGAATTCCTGTTGATGGAATGATACTTAGGGTAACATTCCTATTAAGAATACCACTAGGGCATTGACACATCACTAAGTTTAGGATACTTAATGAACCCTAGCCTTCCGTATTACCTAATGAACCCTAGCATCACTTACCTATAGATTAATTTACCATTATCCCTTGATATAATTACGTATGACTTGAGAGTAGTATAAACACTACTAGGATTAGTTTAAAATTTGACCATAGTATTTGACCCTAGTATTGAGGAACCAATAGAAATCCAAGGTTAAATATTAGGACTGAACCTAGCTTTTCATGGTAAGATAGTACTAGAGAGCTACAACTTTAGCACCTTATCTTATAATAGCCGAACAATACCTTAGAAAACTTAGAGAAATGCATAGAATATTTCCTTGATCATACCTCGAACATAGAGACTGGTGTGCCACCTTCCCTTAAGAAACCATGATATTATCTAGAGACCTTCTATTTAAATTCACATCTTGTTCCTCTGAACCCTTAGCGCTCGCTATTGTGCGACGACTAATTACGTTTCTTCCTTTTATCTTTTAATTCGTGCCATCTGACACTTCTGATTGTAAGACCAAGTGATTTTATTCTATGTTAGGATATATAGATTGCTGGGATTATAGTTATAATCTTGAACCTTGGAATTATGTACTTAGTAATTAGAACTTGATAGTTTGAGTTGTTCCTTTAGATTATGATATGATTATTCTTAGTTTTAAATTATGTAACTTGTACCACACACTCGATATAGGCTATATCCTTTTTTTTTCCCTTGAGGCCAATAACTTTTTCATTCTTACTATAGACACTTGTTCTATGAGCACAATGATTAAGACTTAAGATGGCCATTACCTATATAATGCAAGAGGAGACCTTAATGAGTACCAAGATCTTTTTCTTGTGTACCCTAATAAGAGTTCTACTTTATTTACCAGGACCAGGTTATTTTATAAAAACCCCTAAAAGCAGTTACAGTATTAGTTTATTATTTTAAGTTGGGTAGTATGCCTCACAACCTAGTAACACCTAGTCCTCTTGACTCATTATTGTAGTATAACTGAATGACATTAACTTTATACTAGCATAAGACGATAGTGTTTATTAAGATTGTAGAACTTAGAAGGCCATACCCCTATTTGGTCGACTAGCGACTTAGACAAGGAGTTAGAATAATAATTGTAGAGATTGTAGAGTCTTATCTTTTTATGAATTTGAATTATTTTGTAATTTCTCTCATCATAATCTAGCGTACTTATATTTGCTGTACTACCTTGAATTATGCTGCTATTATAGCCTGGTTTTACAAGCTTATTCTTTATCAAGCTTGTTCATGATATATGTATTATTGGAGTACTACACTAATACATTTCAAAATCAGTGTATTATGGTCTGATCAACCATAGTGCGCTTGGTTCGCCCTTCGCATAACTACTTTATGTGGATTGAGATATATAGTGATTAGTAGACGAATGAAATTGCCCTCTAGATATGTCTGAGCATATCGTATCAGCTACATAACTGTACTGATACGAACATGTGAATAGGAATTACCAAAATAACATTTCAATCCACAACTGCCTTGACAATTCCCATTGAATTCTTTAAACGTCTTGATCTCCACACTTCTAATATATTACCTCCCCCTTGAACTCTTGATTATTGTTTTCCGTCTTCCCTTATTCCGGAAAGATGAAACCTCATGTTTAGTATAAGTATGAAAATTATATTATTTCTGTAGCCATTTCTGTTTGTTTCTTAGAAAATTACCAAACTCTATTATTAGATTTGATTTCAGTTTAAAACTGTGCTACCTTTAGAAATGACCCTTCTCTACCTATCTATATTTTATTACCTTCCTGATACATGCATCACTATGGCAGCATAAAATTGTTGCCTCATAACTTTGGTTAAGTTCAGAACTCAAGTGTTTCGATGAAGAATGTATCATTTTGCTATCATGGGGTCTCAATGGATTTTACCTGGATTGACAATTGACTGACTCATGAATGGATAACAGCACCTATGACTTGGTTGACTTGTAAGGATCAAGAATTCATATGGACCGACGAGTGTTAAGCCGCTTTCGAGGAGTTGAAGAAGCGACTGACCACAGCACCAGTATTGACTATTCTATCAGGATCAGGAGGTTATGTGATCTACAGACGCATCATAAAAAAGCTTGGGATGCGTATTGATGCAGCATGGCAAGATGATTATATATGCATCTAGACAGTTACGAGTGCATGAGAAGAATTATCTAACTCATGACTTGAAACTTACAGCCGTTGTATTTGCTCTGAAACTATGGAGATATTACTTATATGGGGAATAAGTGGAGATCTATACAGACCACAAAAACCTCAAGTATGTCTTCACGCAGAAGAAGTTAAATATGAAGCAACATCGACGCCTTGAATTGATGAAAGATTTTGAGATAAAGCTACATTATCACCCAGGCAAGGCTAAACGTTGTAGCAGACGCGTTAAGCCGGAGGCCAGCAGCTTATTTCCTGACAACACAGAGAGAATTATTGGAGGACTCACAACAACTTGGCATTGAAGTAATTTTACCAGGAGCAGATGGGATATTACGATGTGGTAATCGTTTTTATGTTCCAAATGGAGAGATTCGACATGAGCTGATGACAGAAGCTTATAGTTCGATATATTCTATTCATCCTGGAGGCACCAAGATGTATCATGTCTTACGGCAACACTTTTGGTAGCATGGAATGAAAAGAGAGATAGCTCACTTTGTAGCTAAATGCCTGGTATGTCAGCAAGTAAATACGGAGCACCAGAGAATAGCAGGATTATTGCAACCACTTTTGATTCCAGAGTGGAAGTGGGAGCACATCACTGTGGACTCCGTCATGGGTTTTCCTAAGAGTCCAAGTGGAAGAAATACAGTATGGGTAATATTGGACCGACTTACCAAGTCAGCACATTTTTTACCATTTAGAGTTGGCCAGTCTACAGAAGCTTTAGCTGACTTATATATGAGGCAGATCGTAAGATTGCATGGTATACCAGTCAGCATTGTATCATACAGGGATTCATATTTTACATCGCACTTTTGAAGAAGCACGCGAGAGAGTCTTGGAACTCGTCTAAAGTTCAGTATATCTTATCACCGCAGACAGATGGGCAGTCAGAGCGTACTATTTAGACTTTGGAGAATCATGGAAGGACTACCGATATCTTGTGGAGTTTTTTTACAACAATAGCTATCAAGCGAGTATTCAGATGACTCTGTTTGAAGCATTGTATGAAAGAAAGTGTAGGTCTCCTGTGTGTTGAAGTGACGTGGAAGAACGTCAGATTCTGGGACCGGAATTGGTGATCAACACCGTAGAGACTGTTAAGAAGATACAAGGACACTTGCGAGCAGCGCAAGACAGACAGAAGCAGTGGGCAGACCTTCATCGTCGTCCCTTGGAGTTCAAGGAGGGCGATCATGTCTTCTTGAGGATATCACCTACCAGAGGCACCATTCGATTCGAAGGGCACGACAAATTGAGTCCAAGGTATATTGGACCATTTGACATGCTAGAAAGAGTGGGAGAAGTGGCATATCGACCTGCGCTACCAACTTTACTTGAGGGAGTACATGATGTATTTTATGTGTCGTAACTCGGGCGAAATATGGCATACAACAGTCATGATCTCGACCATTCGGAGATCACCATTGGGCCGAGCTTGTCATACCAAGAGCAACCCGTGGGAATCCTTGATCGTCGAGAGAAAGTGTTGAGGAACCTGTCTATTCCCTTGGTCCGCGTGGCATGGAAGCATGGCGCGCCAGGAGAATCAACTTGGGAGCGCAAGGACGACATGCACAAACATTTTTTTTGAACCTATTCGTTGACCAAGGTATAAAATTATTTTGTTAATTTATATCTTATACCATCCTTGACTTCTACCGTGGCTTAGTTTTAATTTCGAGGACGAAATTTGTATAAGTTTGGTAGATTGTGAAACCCCAAATTTTTTTAATAAAACATATTAGTTATTTTAATTAATTTTTTAAATTAATTATTAGTAATTAGAGGCTAAATAAAGAAAATAGATTTTTATTTAATTTTTATTTGAGGTATTTGTGCATCTAGGGGATTTTTGGAACCATTATAAATTTTTTCTAATTTATTTCATGTAGGAGACCCTGTGGACAGTTGCTAGCTTAATGATGTGCACAAATATAATTTTCTAGAATTTTCTAGGTATACATATGTATATATATAATTATATATATATATATATATATATATATATATATATATATATATATGTATATATTAGTTAATTAGAAAAAGAAAAAGAAAAAAGAAAGAAAAGAAAGGATAATGGGTTTGGATCCTTAATGGATCCAAACCCAAACCCGCAAACCCAAACCCATTTCCCAAACCAAAACCAAACTTAGAAACAGCAGAAGCAAAGTAAGAAACAAAGAAAGAAGGAAATGAAACAGCAGCAGCCGCTGTTTCATTAAACCCCCCCCCCCCCCCCCGCGGTTTTTAATCCTACCGACTCTCTTCTCTCTCTATATATACTTCACACTCCCCAAACCCTAACCCTATTCTACCACTCCAACCACCTAGCCGTGTTGCCCCCGATCGACGGACCTCCGAGCTGCCGCCGCCGCCAGTCAGCGATCCGCCGGAGCCGACCGCTCACCGCGACGCCGCACACGCGAGACAGAAATTGATCGAACAACGTACCTGTATTCCCGCTCTGTTTCCCGCGCCCCTGTTCGACCAAACTCGACCCCGTCTTCGCCGGTATGATCCTCACCTATCCTCCTTCCATATTTGTATATTAGTTCATCTCGAACCACGCACAAACCTAGGTAAAAATTGACGCCAAGTCGAGGAAAAACTACGATATTTAAAACTCATAAAAATCTGTTGCAACCATCCCTGTTCTCGGATTCGTATCTCCCACCACAGATATCCAAATCTGGTTTTTCTTGGTGGTATGCGAAGACCACCTAACCTAGTTTATTTTCTGTCAAATACAATATTTTATTTGTTGCTGTATGTTAAAATAAATTAGGTAGAAATACCCAAAAACTTATTTTTTCTAAATTCCAAAAATTGTAAAACGGAGCGCACCCCGCCAAACGGGACCGTCCCGCTGTGTACCAAGTATACCAAAAGGTGCGTGCAGTATACCCGGACATGTAAGAATTTGCAGAAACTGATTTGGACGCGTGTGCGCGTCGAAATCAACCGGTATCCGCAGTAAATTTCTAGTGTCGCAACTTTTACAAAAGTCGTGCGCATTTTGTGCATGCTCGTCAGAATGTGACGAAACTTATGCCACTGGACTCGTGGTATCGTGCCGGTCCTGTGACCCAATTTTCATATAATTTTGAGATAGTTGACTAAGTCGCCAATTGGCGGGCCCTACAATTGACTATTTGGGCAAAATTGTGTTCGGTTCATCAGAATCCACATCTGGACATACCATTGAGTTTGTACTGACATTTAGAGTTTGTTTGACCTATAATTTGTCTATTTTAGAGACCTTATCCTTGGCACACTTTTCGGTGTAAGGTGGCCCACATGTGGACCACACTTCGGCCCAAAATTATCGTTTTGCCCCTGTGTCCAAATTGGACGAAAGGGGAGTATTTTCTAGCTATTTTGCTTATTCTGTGAACGTTGATGATATTTATTTCAGCATCCGGAGACGTTCATTCTGAGGCCATAGTTTCTGACTTTTGGCATTTGACATCTGGACGTTACATTTTGCAGCTCTCTTGCCAAGCAAGTATACCTTGCTCTTGTTGTACTGTTTAAATTCAGTTATTTTTAGTTACATATTTATTTATTTTTATATTATATAAACTGGGCGCGTCTGAGAAGACTCGGGTGCAGTCAACGAAGGCGTTGACGTTAGGACTTGTGTCTGACCTAGTGTCTAGCAGACCCACCTAAAGTTGTGGAGTTATCGGTATAAATCTCCAGGCCTTGACACATTTCTTATACGTGTTGTAAGTCTCATATAGGACACGGACTTGCGTATGTGGTTGGCCACCTGTACGTGTAGGCGTGCGACGGATAGGGAATAACTGCTATTAGCGATGCATGATAGAAGACTTAGCAGTTATTAGTAGTCGGAGCATATAATATTGTGGTACGAAGGTCCAATCCTTGTCCTTGTTTGGTTGTAAGGTTGGACTATTGTTCTAACGATAGACTATGAGCCAGAGTTACGCCCCTCGACGTAGTAGCTAAGGCGTGTTGTGGATACGACATGCATAGATCATTGGGCGGGGAGGATGACTAGTAGGCGTATGGGACACCCACCTCCTTTATACAGATACCGCACTCGACGGAGTGATATAGACGTATATATATGTTGCAGATACCATATTCCTTAGAGTGTTGGGCGTCACTTGTTATTTTTGCAGATACTACACTCTAAAGAACGTTGGACGTTATACTATTTCAGATACCATGCTCCTCGAAGATGGACGTTATCAGAGTGCCCATGGTCTGGGGGCATATGTGGCATATACTAGTCAGTCACGACGATTGGCAAATTACGTCAGCATATGTCTAGCCTACACTTTCCCATAAGTACTAATGTTGTCCTCAAATTGCATTCACTTAGATGGTTAGCACACCCCATTTATTTATTCAGTATTTACTTTATGGCATACTTCTATGTATCTTGCTATGTCCCTCTGAGGACCTGGTCCCTTTCCAGGTGTAGATGTTCATGAGAATTCGTGGGAGCGCATATCCGGACAGGCTACTTATATTCCGAGGAGGTCTTCTCTTTGAGCCTCGTGATGGTTAGATGTTGTATTTATATAGGGTTTATCTTGTTCATTTTATATTCTATTTCGGCAGTGGATTTGTTTCCATCCGACTGTCATTCTTTAGATACTTTATATTGAGATCTAGTTACATGGTTATTCATTTCTATTTGATTTATGTGGATGAGATTTAGATTATACCCTGTGACTTGTGATAGTTTTACCACTTGTGAATTATTGTTCATTATACAGTGTACGCACGTATTATGGTTTTCATATATTGGAGTTGCCATATACATGCGGCTGGCATGCTTACGTGTCCTAGTCCTACGTATTTTGGGACTGGGGCGTGACATATATTATGTATGATACCTATATGTATATGTATATAGTATATATGAGTATAGGTATCTATATGCATATGGTTGATATATATGTATATGGCTAGGAGTCTATGTGTATAAGTGTATATGTATATCTATATGTATATATCTAAGTGAGTGATATATCTATAAGTGTGTATGTATATATATATATATATATATATATATATATATATATATATATATATATATATATATATATATCATACTATATATATAGTGTGATATATATATATATTTATAAATATATATATATATATATATATATATATATATATATATATATATATATATATATATATATATATATATATTTATAAATATATATATCACACTATATATATAGTATGATATATATATATATATATATATATATATATATATATATATATATAGTGTGTGTGATTTATATTTATATATACATAAGTAGTTACCTATATGTATACGTGTATGTTTATATATATATGTATGTAGGTATGAGAATGTATTTATATAGTGATATCTATATGTGTATATGTATGTATAGATATATCTATGGTTGTGTATGGTTTTATATATGTATATATGTATATGTATGTATGTTGAGAGTGTTTATATATATATATATATATAGGTGTGTGCATATGGTTGTAGTGTGTGTGTGTTTATATATGTATGTGTGTGTGTGTGTGTGTGTGTGTGTGTGCGTGTGTGTGTCTAAGTGATTATATATATATATTTGTATAGATGTAAGTATATATCTATATATATGTGTGTGTATGTGTATATGTGTGAGTGCATGAGTGTTTATGTTGTGTGTGTGTGTTTGTGTCTTAGTGTGGTTAGTGTTTGAGTGAGTGAGCGTGAGTGTGTGTGTGTGCAGCGAGACGAGCGCAGTAACTTAGCGTAGCAGCGCGGTGTGCGAGCTGCAGCATAGCAACGGGTTGCTGCAGCAGGGCAGCGTACGGTACAGTGCGTAGCAGCAGCAGCAGTGTGCGGTGCAGCAGCAGCAGCATGTGGTGCAGCACGATCAACGCGCATCAGCAGCAGTGCTGCAGTGTGCGTAGCAACATGTGCGTGCAGCAGTAGCGTATGCATAGTATCATTCAGCAGCACAAGGGGCTAGCAAGGTGTGGGTTAACTAGTTGGGTTAGCTAGATATTTCAGTGAGTTTAGTTGGTCAGTGGGTTAGTTAGTATTAATGTTAGCTATTAGTTTAGTATAATAGTTAGTTAGATATGTGTATGGTTAGCCTAGTAACTATTATACTATATGTATCTATGTATGTTTATGGTATTGGTGGTAAGTTGATATGTATTATATGTTATGTTAGTATCTATGTATTAGTATTATATATGATAAGTTAGTAGGTAAGATTGATATGCACTGTTAGCGTTAAATAGATTAGTAGCTATATGTTAGTATTTAGTTAGAGTATCATAACTAGTTAGTTAGATATTAGTATTAGTTACTATTAGTTCTAATTACCTTGAAGTATTACCAAGGTATTAAGGTTAGAATACTAAGGTATTAGAACACATGTTAAGAAAATATTGGTATCAAGATACTCGATATTAATAGAAGAGTAAATGGTAAGTAGCTATATGTATTATATATATATATATATATATATATATATGTTGTTAGTATTAGGTATTTAGTAGTAAGTAATAGTTTAGTATGTTAGTTATAGTTTAGTATTGGGTAGTGAGCTATATATTAGAATTTGACTTACCTTGTGATACGAAGGTAATGTCAAGGTATCGGTCGATACTCAAGGTATTGGGTTGATACTCAAGGTATTGGGTTGAGTATCGAGATGGGGGTTTAGTAGTAAGATACACATTGGTTCAAGGCCAATGTATCCTATTGTATTAGTTAGCTAAGGTATTATATGTATTGTATTGTCTTGTATATATATATATATATATGAATTACAATTTTCGTATCTTTAAACTTAAGTATCTTAGGATTGGTTTCTTAGTGTCTTAGCTTAGCTAGTGTGACCTAGTTTCATAATGTATGGACCCAATATCTTAGAGATAGACTCGTACAACCTAGAAATAGTTAGTTTGACCAAGTTTGACTAGTTTGACATAGAGTTGACCTAGTTTGACTATTTTGACTTAGAAATGACTTTATGACCTAGAAGTTGAATAGTTTAACTTAATTTTATTCCAGAACCTTGTATTAATAGAATATTCCATATAAAGGTTTGTGTGACACCAGTTGTCACGACCCGCACCCGGAATTTCGGCATGAGTCGTGTGTACGTCCAGCCAACGCCGCAGCACCGGCGGTAGAACGCTGTCTAGGTCTCAACATAATATATATATATCCTGTCAATAGTCTCAACTCTGTACGGTGGACAATGATAATAATCCACAGTTCTATAAATATACTCAATCACCAGCTATAAGAAATAATGGCACGAAGAGAATGGAAAAGAGTTCTATAAAAACCAACCATAAAGTGCAACACAAGTCCTGGGTCTAGATGACCTCACAAAGTCACAAAATAATAATACAACTCAGTCTCAGTCTAAAACAATAAATACAGAAAAAGTACTCTAAGTACAGGCAGGTAAGATCTCCTCTAGGCTAGGCAACTCTTCTGGTATTTCCGGAGTGAAATCTCCCTCTATTCCTGGGCCGTAATGAGTGGGGCAATAGTTCTCCAGGTCCTCTGAAAAATGTTATCCAGTCAGGATTGGAGCGAAGCACAAGCACTAACAGCAGTTTCATTAAATTGACAAAAACTATAAACAGTGTAAGAAATACAAGATAAGAATAAATGCTGGAAATGTAAAGTACTGGAGAAATGAAATAGGCAATAGAGCATCTAGCAATGAAGAATAATAGTGAATGCTAGAACAAGTGAATCTGAAATAAAGAATAGACATCTAGCTAAGTGTTTGAATTATCAGTTTATTATGTGATCGGCTTAGGACTAGATCAGGCTGGTTATATATGATTAGCTATGATTCTTGTAGGTCAGGCTAACCATATGGTTAGCTATGATGCATGTAGTGGTCAGGCTAATCATATATAACAGCTATGATGCATGTAAATAGTCAGGCCGCACCCGACATGAGAAGTGGGGTGAGCTATGATGCATGTAAATATTTGGATATGATCACATAATCTACTAATAGTTCCCCATCCCCCAGCTAGCACGATAGATTCCAATCACGACTCCTCATGATGGGGATCTAGAGTGCTAACCCGTGTATCCATAGTGTCGGAATCAAGTATGTAATACAACTAGATTATAGAAGTAATCAAAAAAATGAAAACTGTCAGAGAATGTACTCGCCTGTAGTCCTGAGCAAAATGTGAGGATCGATGTCCAAAGTGGGATCACAATGACCTATTTGTGGAATATAATGTCAGATACTGAATTAAGGAAATAACATGTTTAATTAAATAAAAGATGGGGTTTCTAGGTCATAGCTAAGTCTAGACTAGGTTAACTATGTTCACTAGTCAAATTCTATACCATTCTAAGGTATCTAGTATAATACTAGCTACTATTATATACTATATATTATTTGTGTATAATAACTCCTATAGATATATATTCTAGTTTGTATCTTAATACAACCCTTAACATATACCTTGCCTCAATATTGGCTACTAACCCCAATTACCTTAACTGCTACTATTAACTGTTACAACCCATACACACATGTGCACATACCCAAGTATCAATAATACTATCCATATATAATTTCAGATATAAGTGCTCAGCTGATACAACAGCTGCAAAGCCTGATATCAAACTTGCATACTTGCTGTGACTGAGTTAATAGCAAGCCAATCCAAACTGGTACCATATGCAACTGTGCAATGGTTAAAGCCTGCTCCAGTCTACCCAAGGCAATTCTGCCTGAGCCTAAGGCAGTTGCTACTGCTGCTGCTATAAGTGTAACAACAATTACAGTTGTTACCATGCAACTTTCTGTTGCAGTACAACAATCCTCTACACCACACTTATAACTGACAATGCATCTCCCCTAATGCAGTGAATCATCTCTCATTTGATACTTACCTGTGTATCAGGTATTTAAATCGAGATATTACATTGTCAACACTTGTGTACACTCTAGTGCACACGAACTACCAATTCTTTAGCCTCAACTGAGCTCACTCCCAATAACTTACACTGATCTGTTCACTGCTACAGACACACACTACTACAGGTTCATATAAAGATACACACACACAGGAAAAACTCACTCCACACTGACACTAATAATACTTAAACACACCTAGACACACTGACACAGGTATCACTGCTATACACACCAATAAACACAGACACACCTAATACCTAGACACTCTGATATAAGAACACACAAGTTACTCAACACAGTTCAAGAACTGAAACCAAATGCACCTCACTCACACACTGTTACACAGAATTCATATAGGAACACTCACTGATACCCAAATCACTGCACACACAGGTAGACACAGGTATTCTGGAATTCTGAGACACACACACAGTTCTTCTCCCTACTGCACTCACACACAGCCACACACTCTCTTCCCCATATCTGATACACCCAGACACAAAGGTTCATGCACACAGAACATACACACACAGCAATGCTGAATACTGATACACTAAACCTGGGTAAGTTATCATTCTTCAATTGACTGATACACTGCATACTCAGGGATACACACTATACAGTTATACATTTGGACCTGGGAATTTCCACTCACTCACACAAGTCTCACACTGACACAGAACTCATATACCTTCACTCACAGGGATATATACCTCACACTGCACTCAGACAGTTGGACTGCTACACACACTGCTATGGTTCTCACCTAACTGATACACCCCCAGGTAATACACACTCTCACACACTATTGAACCTGGGGCTAACTGACACTCATAAACTGATACACAACACAGGGTTGAGTTCACTGCTCTCTCTCCCTTCTCTCAGAATTTTACCCTCAATCACCCAACCCCAATTACTGCACACTCACGGATGCTCTGCTACTGAACTACACCCTCACACTCAGATAATTCACATATAAGCACATGTTCACACACTCACACATTATTCACAGATACATAGGTATTACTAACTGAGACACAAGTTTAAACACAGGTAGAGACACTAATGTTTATCACAGGGACACACACACATGTGTACACATGTGCATTCCCGGATCTGGGTACACACAGCCACTCACAGATACCCGACCACACACTGCACATAATTTTCCCCCAATACACACACCCGACTATGCAGATTTAGCAAAACAACACATCAACAACCACGCTAATATATATCTACATATCTATATCAAAATAATACAAGATTAAAATACTTAGATAGGTGAACCCTTAAGAGGCATTCCATCGAACACAGAAATGCAGAAAACTAATTTACCTAGGAACACATGAATCCAAACTTAAAACCCTAAAAATCAAGATCAAATCTATAGGTATATGATGAAATCTGCCTACATGTAAACCCCTAGGGTTAGGGTTCATGAAATTTGGGGAAACCAATGTAGGTCACCCAAAACCCAAATCAAAACCCTAAATCAGAATCTAAACAATAGGGGGTTTCCTAATGGCCAACAATCAACAGAAAACAGAATTAAAATGAATTAAAATCGGGTTTTACCTATAGGGAGATGGTTTCCCTATGAAGGTTCTTCTTCCCCAAGGTTTCTGGACCCAACCTCCTTGTTTCCCTTGCTTTGGAGGAGAAAAATGGAATCCCTAGGGTTAGATTCCGAATTTGTGGTGGGGGAAATGGTTTTCTCTAATGGAGGCTAGGGTTTTCTTTCTTCATGAAGGAGAAAAGGTTGAGGGTGGCTTCCTTTTATATTGGAAACTAGGTTAGGATTTCTAATGCATAGGTTTAGGTTAAACCCCCATGTTAGGTCATGCAGAACTCAATTAACTCAGGTTTAGTCATTCTAGGGTTTAAGGTTCAACCCTAAAATTGGAATTCTAGGGTTTGTCTAGAATTTGGGTTTTCAAACTAGGGTTTAGTCATTAGGGTTAGTCCTAATGAGTTCTAGGGTTTGACCTAAACCAAACACAACTAACAATATATAAATAGTTTATAAAACTCAGCAGATTAATTTAATACATAATTATTCAGAATAGTGAAATTACACAAATCCCTTATCTGGAAATGTGGTAGTGACACCAGTTCGGACACAGTTTGATATTCATTGCTCTAGACGGCAGACGAGTACATTCTCTGATAGTTTTTATTATTTGATAATTACTATAATAAAAGTATTTAAAAATATTTTACATGACTCTTGACACATTGGTACACGGACTAGTATATATATGGATCAGTCATGGGATGTTATATATATTGTTTCATTGTTCCTCGTGTTCTCAATGTTTAACTTAGACAATATTTAACTTAGACAATGTTCAATATTCAATGTTCAATGTTTAATATTCAAGGTTTATTGTTTATAATGCCTTGAGTATATTATATCGTAACGTGTCATGATTGGATCCATTGTACTAGTCGGGGGAAAATGGAAGTATTAGCTAGATATGTGATCAAATCCTAGACAATGTTTAATTAACTTAGACAATGTTTATCTAACGTTAAAGTAGACAATGTTCACCCAAGCCGATCACATATCTAAATAGTATTTCAATCACTTAGCATAGTTACAGTTCTTCACCATATTCTAGTTCATTGTCTCATTCTATTGTCTTATTCTATTTTATTGTGATCAGTATATACCATATTGTTCTTGTTTACCTGTTTCTTCTACCATAGTTGATATTGTTCATTATTTCTCGTCTTGTATTATATTCTCTATTTCTGTTTATAGTTATTATCAATTAATTGGAACTGTTATTGGGTTATACTTTGCTCCATTCCTGACTAGAAAATATTTTTCAGAGAATCCCGGGAATTGGTGTCCGATATACTATGGACTCCGACCTATAGATGGTGCAGATGGACCCACTAGTTCTGGAGTGACTGTCGGGAGATCTAGCCGAAATCACTTGTTAAAATAGTTAGTTCTCTTTAGCATTTTGGTACCGAATTTATTTCCGGCTTATATTTATAATTTTGGTTATTGTTTATATTATTGTTGTTATATTTGTTTATATTGTTTAGTTATGTTAGACTTCATTGATATCTTATCGTATTATAGAATTATGATTGAGTATTGTGTTTAATTAAGCTTATTACACTCTTCTTGGAGTTGAATTATTATTGGAGGTTTTAATTAAGTTTAGTACACTCTTCTTAGAGTTGAGTTATTATTGGAGGTTAATGCATTATTATTAGATAATTAGATAGTATAGTTGACCAAGACAGTGTTCTACCGTCGATGCTGCGGCGTAGGCTGGACGTGCCTACGTACTCGTAGCCCTTATCGGGTGTGGGTCATGACATATTTTTAGTGGTGGCCCATACAGGTCAGGCTTCGCAAGTTATACGATATCGTGGTAGTGCGACGACTTAGTTGTACTACTGCGACCCTGCGATAGGATTTATGACATAGGATACTATTATAAGAGAGGATACTCAATCACAAATTTTTTGAGAGATTTCTGGGACGACCCTTGAGAATCTTATTATAATTTCCAATTTAAATCTTTATCCTTGTTTCCGTTCGTTCTAACTTATTGTTATTGAATTTGATTATTGGTGATCGGTTATTAAATTTAATTCTTGGTGTCGTTATTGAGTTTAATTTTATATCGAAATGAATTTTATGGACTAAATTACGGTATCATCTGATGACATATGTTGATGAGGACAGTGAGAAAGATGAAACGTCTGCTTTGGTTATGGAACCTCGAGTTTATCGTGGCCATATTAGCTGGCGTGGCAGAAACGTAGGAACTTGACTTCAGATGTACATATCTTAGTTATAAAATTTAGAATTTCTCGCAGCTATACTAGTCGGTACAGCGAGGATTCTAGACGACATGATTATAGAGGTGCATACCTAAGTTATGGAAACTATCATTTATCGCAGCTATGCTTACTGGCATGGCAAGAATTTCGAGTGTCATAATTTCGGACAGACGTGTATGATTATCAGGTTATATCTTAAATTGGTTCTTAAAGTATCATCTCAATACTTATCCACTCATGTTATTGTAAGATTTATTCCATCATTCTTTAGCTTAGAAGTAGAGCATTGATGTGAGTAGATAAGACCAGTATATGACTAGTGATAGGTATATCACCTGATATTGAGGCCAGTGATGTATTGGAAGCAATAGGTAGAATAAGTGTCTAGAAATTGTGTACAGAATACACAGTGGGTGATGAGTGTCAGTATAGAAGTTCATGAGTATCAAAAAGTGGAAGCCTGAGTATTAGAAAATTTTAATAGTGTGTCATGGGTTGAGAAATATCAAGATTGGTCATGGAAGATATATAGTGTATCACTGATTAGTGTATCCATCTGTAAAAGGTTTAAGGAGAGATGCATATACATCAATAGAGATATGGAACCATGTTCCTGCCTTTGAGAGTAAAGTAAAACATGTGTATTATAGAAGTAATAACTAGTGCAACTGATCATGAGTTCTAGTGAGTGTAATGAGGTGATTTAATGATAAACTAGTATCCTAGAATATTGAAGGCATATGTTGTTAGGAAGCTAGTGTTACTATATCAAGAGTGTTAGTGTTTCTATATCAGGGATTAGTTGAGTAATGTGCTAGTAATAATAAGTACCTTGTGTGATAATATTGGTTTGATGTATCAGTTAATAAGGATAAAAAATTATTTGGAAGTAATAGTGCAAGTAATGCAGGCAGTAGAGGAGAGACATGAGTAACTTGGTATGAGGATATCATCTAAAATGCATATGAAAGATGGTGCCTTGTGTAGACAGTAACAAGATTTAAGTAGGCATCCTATTAGCGGATATTCAAGTTGGACAATGGTGTGCTAATAGAACGCATGATTAAAAAAGTATATAAGTGTTGCAATAAAATGGTTGAGAAATTTTGGTGATTACAAGAACTGAAGTAGAACAAGGAGGTAGTATCTTAGCGGTATAATATCCAAGGTAGCAAATACCAGTGAGTAAAGTATGTCCATGACCTAGAATTATAGTATATCACTAATATTTGGTAACCCAAAGTATTAAAAATATTATGACTAGGTTGATGATTAGTGAATGCTTAGTGTGTGATGGAATATACCATATGTGGCATAGCAGATTATCCGCACCAGTAGAGGGAGACACTCCAGCAGGGCCGAGACTGAAATTCATGATAGTTAGAGACTGTATCCAAGTATGGTTCCTCTTTCAGTAGAATGATAGGATTGTATGTTATATGATAAGACTATTTTAGACTGTGATTGACGGGGGTTTGAACATAGTAAAATTTTATGAATATGTTGCGATTGGCCCAAGAGAGAGAGGAAAGAGTTTTAATTTTGAGGATAAAATTTTTCTAAGGGGGGTAGAGTTGTCACTAGCATATTTTTTAGGAAAGAGTATTTTAGTCATTTATAAATTAATTAAATATTGTACATGTTGAATATTTATTTATTGTATTATTTATTTATTGTTAGTATTATATTTTATTTTGGACTTGTGTTAGTGGACCTAACTAGTTAATTTAGACCCATGGACCCAACATTTATTCTAGTTAGATTTGAGCCCAATAGTAAGCCCATTCATTAGGAGGATGAATTAATTAAGTTAAACCCATTAGACTAGAACCTTCCCTCCTTAATTAATTTCTTCATGATAGGCCCCAAGGGGTATTTTAGACTTTATATAGTAGCTTAAGGGAGGGGCAAAGGAGGCCTATTTAATGAGGGTGAAAACTTTCTCTCTATTCATTTTTTATTCCAAATCTATATCTAGAATTTTCCTCAACCAAATTCCTTCATCCTTATACCAAATTTCTCCCCAATTCCTTCCTAAATCATCATTGGAGACTATTAGAGCAAGGATCTACAAGGAGAAAAAAAAAATCTACAAAGAGGAGCAAGGATCTACAAGTTTGAGGCTCTTTTCACCCAATTTGGAGATTTTATTAGGAATCCATCTTTCAATAGGTACAATTTAGTTTTTCTCCTTTAATTAGATTCTAAATCTATGAATTAACCATAAGAAACTACCCCATATGCATAGGCTACCTATAGGAATTGGAATTAGGTTCATAGGAGGCCTATAGAGAAAGTTATATGTATTTTTGTGTCAATTTTGGGAGAATTTCGAGATTGGCACATTTATTTGTCAATTGGTCAACTAGACCAAATTGATATATGTTTGATTGTATGTGGCTAGTGTTGTATCCATAATTGGATACGTGTAGGCCGTATCCTGTCAATTTGGAGACACGGGTTGATTTGGAGATTTTTTCTCCGACACGGGGCTTTGTGCATGTCATATTTTAACACAGACACGTAGATATATAAATGACTCTTTGTATTGTTCATATATGTTATTTTAGACTTGCTCGTATCCTTCGGGATGCGTTGGATTGTGTGGTGGAGCTGTATCGCAAGTGTACCATAGAATGAGTGTGATACGGGTGCGGTGCACTCCACGTGTTTCCTTTATTGCCTTTTAATTCTATATGGCTTATGTATATATATTAGTATGATATATATATTATGTATGATACTTATATTTATATAGTATATATGAGTATAGGTATCTATATGCATATGGTTGATATATATGTATATGGCTAGGAGTCTATGTGTATAAGTGTATATATATATCTATATGTATAAGTGAGTGATATATCTATAAGTGTGTATGTGTATGCATAGTTATATATATATATATATATATATATATATATATATATATATATATATATATATATATATATAGTGTGATTTATATTTATATATATAGTGTGATTTATATTTATATTTATATATACATAAGTGGTTACCTATATGTATACGTGTATGTTTATATATATGTATGTAGGTTGAGAATGTATATATATAGTGATATCTATATGTGTATATGTATATATAGATATATCTATGTATATATATGGTTGTATATATGTATATGTATGTATGTTAGGAGTATATATATATATATATATATATATATATATATATATATATATATATATATATATATATATATATATATATATATATATATATATATATATATATATATATATATATATATATATATATATATATATATATATATATGATACATATATAGGTGTGTGCCTATGGTTGTAGTGTGTGTGTGTGTAACCTCCGACTTCCAGTTTCAGAAAAATTTAGATTTTTAATTTATTTTAAATACCAAGTTTTAAAAATATTTTCTCCCTGAAATTTGTAGTATTAGATTTTTGAGCAATGTTTGATTTTAGAAGGTAATTTAAAATCTTGTATGAAAATCATTTTTCTAAATGTCGATTTATTATAAAATAAATAGATAAATAATGATGTAAATATAATACTATAGCTTCGAATATTTTTGGCTTGAAATCATAAAATTATTTGTTTAATAAAAATTATTGAAGGACTAGTTGTTCATAATAAATTTTTATATCCATTTTTGGAATAGTAAATAAATGAATTTCATATTTTCTAGGGTTTTCAAATATGGGTTTGTTTAGTAGCTAATTTAATCAGTTAGCCTTGGAAGCCCTTAAAAATATTTTTCTTAAATTATAATATTTTTTATTAATTTTATAAGGTTACCGTCCTCCAATTTCACCCTCATTCCCACATGAATTTATTCATGTATGATCTTGGGCCATTTGTTATTTGGGCCAACCCTCACCCTTTATCCCACACCCTCTCTCCCTATTTAAGTCCCTCATCACAACTCCCTAGAAATCCTAGCTAGCACTCACAAATCCCCACAAAGCCAAAGCCACCACCATTTTTGTGTGCTAGTGTCCGGGTGTCCAGCATCACCGTGTCAGCCGTGATGGCCTCGGGTCCGACCCCGGGTGTCCCACCGTATCCATTCATTCCTGTGTCCAGATTTACAATATTACAACCAGATTTCTGTGTCCGACACACCCGGACACCACCCCCACACCACAGTAGATTCAAACCCCTGTGTCCGACACCCGGACATGTCCACAGTACAGCGAACCCGCCGTGTCCAGCCCCGGACACGACCCCGACACCTCCACAGACACCCAAACCCTAAACCTACCCTAGATCTGATTCGCCGCCGGCGACTGAGATCTTCTCCTTGGCGTCGAGCACCTGTGGCCGACGAGACGAGCAGATCCGCCGCCGCCCTCGAGTCTCGCCACCACCTCTGATCCGTCGAGCCGTGGCCGCCTCCGTCGAGCCGAGCTTCGCCGCCGCTTTCCTCACCGGAGCCGACCGTCGCCGCCGATCTGGCTTAGATCCAGCCGTCGTCGAGGACCGCTGCCGCCGCCCGAGACGATCGCCGAGTTCGACGCCCTGCCCCGGCGAGACTCCTCCGCCGACGGCGGAAGACCCCATCGTGAGTTCCCTCTCTGTTTTCCCTCTTTCTTTGGTTCTGTTCACTGTATTAGTAATTATAAGGGTAGTTAATTAGCATATGTAATTAGTTAGTATATATAATTAGTTTAATATATATAATCAGTTTAGTATATATAATTAGTTAGTAATTTTATATAATTAGTTTAGTAATATTTAATTTGTTTAGTTTTTAATTAATTTAGTTATATAATTAGATCAGTTAATTATTTATTAATCAGTAGTTATTTGTAATCAGTTAGTAATTTTAATCAATTAGTTAATTTCTAATTAGTTTAGTAAATAAAATATAATTAGTTTTATTATTTTTAAATGTATGAATTTAGTTATTTAGTATGTGTAAATTTAGTTATGTATTATATATAAGGGTTTTTTATTATGAAAATTAGTATATATATATATATATATATATAACCGTATTTTGGCATAAATATGTATATGTAGATTTATATTTTCGTATTGGTATATGTATGTATTTAAAATATGAATAGGTATATTATTTATTTTTATTAATAAAATTGTATAATTAAGTATGTATAATTAGTTGTATATGTATGTATATTGGGTATTTTTATATGGTATAAAAATTAATTTGGTGAATTAATATTTGTATGTTAAGAATGATGTTGACAATATGTATAGGTATATTCTAAAATGTACTTTTGCACATATATGATATATACATATTTTAGTATATAAAATGTAATAGTATACGTATTATTTTGGTATAAAAATATAATGTTTAGTATATGTATATATTGTATATATATATGTACTTAATATATTTTCAAATATATATAATTAGTATAAATGTATATATATATCTTGTACATACAATTAATGTATTGTATATGTATTTAATGTGATGTACTAGTATTAGTATATATTTTAATAATAACATTGACAATATACATATATATATTTTAAAATGTATTTTAGCATATGTATGAGTATACATATATAATGTTCAACTAGTATAAATCAAATATGTATTTAAAGGATATATATATATATATATATATATATTGTAAATACATTTAAATTGGTGCATGAATATATATTGTAAGTATTAATGATAATTAATAATATGTGTATTTATATACGTATCCCTACTAGATGACCCTAGTTGACTAGTGCCATACCTGGCAGAGCCCTGAGTTCATGTATTTGTGATGTGTTAGTGTAGCACCTGATGCAAATGTTGTATTGATATATTTTAGGACTGTTGCATCCTCTAGACGATACTCTGGGACAGGATATTGGTTTTACCAGCTAAGGACCCGAGGCGAGTATATTCTCTGATTAGTTTCTAATTTATGATATCTCCTATGTTCACTGTATCTAGTATAAATATCCATGTTCTTGACACATTGGTTACACGGATTGGTATACACGGATCTCGTCATGAGATGTTATTCCTTATTCATGGTGTAGCTTGTACAAGACTTGTTTTCCTTGTTATCTTGTGCATGCACAGACACTGATTCCCGGGGAGATTTGCTACCTTCCTAGGGAATCCAGTGCCATAGCGTACCATGAGTGGATCTACTATACCAGTCGGGGGTGGGGAGTATTTTAGTATAGATATGTGATCATACCCAACTTTTCATGCATCATAGCTCACCCCACGTCTCACGTCGGGTGCGGCCTGACCATCTCAGTGCCTCATAGCTGTTACGTGTGATTAGCCTGACCTCTACATGCATCATAGCTAACCAACGGTTAGCCTGGCCTTCGTGAATCATAGCTAATCACATGTAACCAGCCTGATCAAGATCCCAAGCCGATCACATGTTAAAGCTAGTACTCACACACTTAGTCATAGGATTCTTTGCTCATTGACATATTGTTCTTTCCTGCATTTACTTACAGTATTTCCAGTATTTCTCTCATTATACATTTCTCGTACCTATACATGCATCTGGTATATTTCCATCTAGAACTGCTACATAGTTTATGTCATTTATATAGAACTGCTATTTAGAGATGTACTTTGCTCCTTCCTGACTGGAAAATATTTTTCCAGACTGTGACCTTAGTGGACTGGTTTCTGATACACTTGGGGATTGGATGTTACAGATTGCAGGTATGATTTTTTGTGTCATTAGACTTGTGTTGTATTCTCTTATTTCTTCATTTCCTATCGTGCTGTAGTTGTGATTGAGTATTTCTAGATTTATTTTATGATATCCACGTTTCCTTATGGAGTTGGATACTAGCGTGAGATTATTTAGATAGTACTTGACCTAGACAGCGTTCTACCGCCGATGCTGCGGCGTAGGCTGGACGTACCCACGCTCTCGTGCCCCTAAACCGGGTGCGGGTCGTGACACATTTTTAGTGGTGGCCCATGCAGGTCAGACTTCGCTAGTTGTGCGATGTCGTAGTAGTGCGACGTCCTAGTTGTACTACTACGTACCTGCTATAGAATATAGGACATAGGATGCTAGGATGAGAGAGGATACTCAATCACAAACTCTTGAGAGATTCCTGGGACGACCCCTTGAGAATCTTGTTATAATTTCCAATTTAAATCTTTTTCCTTGGTTCCGTCCGCTCTTACTTGTTGTTACTGAACTTGATTCTGGTTGAGCAGTTATTAAATTAAATTCTTGGCATCATTGTTGAGTTTGATTCTTGTTGACCAGTTGTTAACTTAAATTCTTGGTATCGTTGTTGAGTTGATTTCAAATTGAGATAAATTTTTACGGACTAGAATTTATGGTATCATCTGATGACATATATTGATGAGGACAGTGAGGAAGGTAAAACGTCTACTTTGGTTATGGAACCTAGAATTTATCGCAGCCATATTAGCTGTCGTAACGAGAACGTAGGAACCTAACTTGGATGTACATACTTTAGTTATGAGATTTAGAGTTTCTCGCAGCCATACCGGTTGGCGTGGCGAGTATTCTAGATGACATGATTATAGGGTTGTATACCTTAGTTACGGAACCTGTCGTTTATCGCATCTTTGCTTACTGGCGTGGCGAGGATTCTAAGTGTCATGATTTCGGATAGACGTGTATGATTATCAGGTTGTATCTTAAATTGGTTCTTAAAATATCATCTCAAGACTCATCTATTTCTGTTATTTCAGGACTTTGTTCCACCACTTCTTTCTTTACTAGCAGTAAAGATACCTTCTGTCCTCAATTCAGTCTTTGAGCTCCTATCCCTTGAGGATTTCTTGTTAAGTATGATAATTAGTGGCTTGTAATTTTGTTTGTGTCTTGTATTAGTATTGACTGTGTTGCTAGTGAGTTGTAAGTGTTTCTTAGTTGGACATGTGAGCAGTAGGCTTTAATCTAGAGTTAGCCCTTAGCATAGTACCTTGTACCAATGATTCTAGGAGTAGTGTCATTAGAGACTGAGAGTTAAGGAGAGTATAGAGTATCAGTGATAGTTCTCAGAGTTAGTATCAGAGCCAATTACCCGTCCTGGATAATCATGATTATGTAATTGAGTGATCTATGTAAACGATTAAGTATCCGGGAATTGTGTTAAGGATTTATGGAGCATGATGTCCAATTTGATGATTGATATCGGAAATGTTAAAGGTAAAGAAATGTATATGTATAAAGGGTTTAATGAGATGTCATAAGTAGAGAAATATCAGGATTAGTAATGGAAGTTGTGAAGCGTATCACGGATTAGTTTAATAGGCTTTAAAGGATTAAAGGAAATACATATACAACCATCGAGATGAGGAACCATACACATACCCATGAGAGTAAAGAAACATGAGTGTTATAGAGGATACAGGTGATCATGAGTTCTAATGAGCTTGATGAGATAATCCATTAATGCAGCTAGTGATATAATACCAAGAGTGCTAATAATTCTATATCGAGGATTAGTCGAGAATAACGTTAATAACAGTAAGCACTCTGTGTGATGATAATTAAATGATATACCAGTTGACATAAATTGAAATCATGAAAGAAAATACAGGTGATGATAACTTTGATCATTGGAGGTAATAGTACAAGTGATTCAGGCAGTACAATTTTAGTACAAAATTATAGACACTAGATGCATTGAGTGCACCTTGAGTATTAGAGACCGAGAGCACTGATATGTACCTTTGTGGAGTTATAAATTAAAAAGATGAAAATAAAATTTTATTTTAGAATAATTGAGGAGTTGAGATTACGTCATTAAATTTTGAGGATTTCAAATATTGATTCAATAAAAATGGTCAAGGCTACAAAGAATTTTAGAAGTGATTAAAATTTTATTCGATGTTGAGTATCTG
The DNA here is from genome assembly GCA_036927795.1 of Iris macrosiphon. NCBI lineage: Eukaryota > Viridiplantae > Streptophyta > Magnoliopsida > Asparagales > Iridaceae > Iris > Iris macrosiphon. Next base: position 24,366,163 of record JAYESA010000007.1, on the reverse strand, counting down.
ACTTTGAGGAGGCATATGCATTTATTTTAAGTTGATCGAGAAGTTAAACCTTGATGATTATTTTTGAGAATTAAATTTATGGTAAATAAGAAATATTAATATTAATATATGAGTAGATGATATACATGTGTAAGGATCTGATAACTTGAGCAGGATTGAGATGGCACCGCAGACTGATTTGGGTGTCCATTTAAAGTTGTATTGGAAAGAGCAGTATTTAGTACGGTATTGCACTTGACGTGTATTGAGTGATAAGAACGACTAGTATGAACAATTATAGTAGGAACGGGAACTGACAAGGGGTATGGTACTAAAGAAATAGAGGTATCAAACTTAGATGCATTATTGAACCATGATTATATTAGAGGTTCTTGGTATCAGATTTTGGTATTAATAGACATGTGTGTGCAATATGGATATATTCATGGATCTTGTGGATAAATGACTAGTTGATATGGGTACTAGTGTACCAGAAATAAGAATTTGTTAGTGAGTATGCTAGAGTTAAGTGTTTGTTAGAGATAGTAGATACTACAAGCAAAATGTTAGCATGTTCTTTCTTTCCTCCTAATGTTCCTTTTTCCGTCTTTCGATTGATTAATTTCCTTAGTGTTGTAGTTCATATGCATGATTTTCTTGTTAGAATATAACTAGTAGTACACCCTAATAGAGACTGGAATACCATGACAAAAGATACATGACCTATATATTTTTCTTAAATTGCATGGCTGTAGGAAGAGTTTTCTTAAACCATGATCATTGGGGTTTTGACCATAGCAAAGATCTATGACGAGGTTATGACTGACAAAAATAGACAAGATGACTAAATTGTGGATGAGCATTAATTTAAATAAAGAATTTAGGGGTTGTTATAATGGAGTTGATGGATCATTGATTTATGAAAATCGAGGTATGATTGAAATTCGAGGACAAACATTAACTTAAAGGGAGAATTAAGAAATTCACAAAGCCAAAAATTTGAGGATTATAAATTTTAAGGAGGTCTTGGTATGATTGAATTGATTATTAAAAATTTGAGAAATTTGAGAGATTATCATTTTATCTAATTGATTGCAAGATAAAAATTTTATATATTATAAATGCTGCATTGAAGATTCTGGAAGCATCGCATCGTTGAGTATTGAGGAAAAGAAAATCAGGAAATAAAATCGTAAATGGAATAGTGTCGAATTAAATTCTTGGGACGAGGAGTTAGATTGGAATAAGCATCAATTGAATTTGAGTTAGAGGAGTAAGATGATTGATGAGTGTTTAAAATTTAAATTTTTGGGATACAAATTTTTAAGCTTTATAAATATACATTGATTGGATTTCAATTGGAGGATTGGATATTAAATCCTTGGGTATTTAGATGCGAACTTAAAATTTTTGGAGGAGATTATGACAAAGGGGATTTGATTTTTTAAATTTAAAGATTTTTCAGGAATATGATGTTGTATAATTTTTGAAAGGTTGTAAAATAACATTATGAAATTACTTCATGATTATGGTTTAAGATTTAAATTTTGATAGAAATAATATGGTGAATAAAGGCAATTATTGAGGATCCAAATTTCGAGGACGAAATTTTTCTAAGGTGGGTAGACTTGTAACCTCCGACTTCCAGTTTCAGAAAAATTTAGATTTTTAATTTATTTTAAATACCAAGTTTTAAAAATATTTTCTCCCTGAAATTTGTAGAATTAGATTTTTGAGCAATGTTTGATTTTAGAAGGTAATTTAAAATCTTGTATGAAAATCATTTTTCTAAATGTCGATTTATTATAAAATAAATAGATAAATAATGATGTAAATATAATACTATAGCTTCGAATATTTTTGGCTTGAAATCATAAAATTATTTGTTTAATAAAAATTATTGAAGGACTAGTTGTTCATAATAAATTTTTATATCCATTTTTGGAATAGTAAATAAATGAATTTCATATTTTCTAGGGTTTTCAAATATGGGTTTGTTTAGTAGCTAATTTAATCAGTTAGCCTTGGAAGCCCTTAAAAATATTTTTCTTAAATTATAATATTTTTTATTAATTTTATAAGGTTACCGTCCTCCAATTTCACCCTCATTCCCAAATGAATTTATTCATGTATGATCTTGGGCCATTTGTTATTTGGGCCAACCCTCACCCTTTATCCCACACCCTCTCTCCCTATTTAAGTCCCTCATCACAACTCCCTAGAAACCCTAGCTAGCCCTCACAAATCCCCACAAAGCCAAAGCCACCACCATTTTTGTGTGCTAGTGTCCGTGTGTCCAGCATCACCGTGTCAGCCGTGATGGCCTCGGGTCCGACCCCGGGTGTCCCACCGTATCCATTCATTCCTGTGTCCAGATTTACAATATTACAACCAGATTTTCGTGTCCGACACACCCGGACACCACCCCCACACCACAGTACATTCAAACCCCTGTGTCCGACACCCGGACACGTCCACAGTACAGCGAACCCGCCGTGTCCAGCCCCAGACACGACCCCGACACCTCCACAGACACCCAAACCCTAAACCTACCCTAGATCTGATCCGCCGCCGGCGACTGAGATCTTCTCCTTGGCGTCGAGCACCTGTGGCCGACGAGACGAGCAGATCCGCCGCCGCCCTCGAGTCTCGCCACCACCTCTGATCCGTCGAGCCGTGGCCGCCTCCGTCGAGCCGAGCTTCGCCGCCGCTTTCCTCACCGGAGCCGACCGTCGCCGCCGATCTGGCTTAGATCCAGCCGTCGTCGAGGACCGCTACCGCCGCCCGAGACGATCGCCGAGTTCGACGCCCTGCCCCGGCGAGACTCCTCCGCCGACGGCGGAAGACCCCATCGTGAGTTCCCTCTCTATTTTCCCTCTTTCTTTGGTTCTGTTCACTGTATTAGTAATTATAAGGGTAGTTAATTAGCATATGTAATTAGTTAGTATATATAATTAGTTTAATATATATAATCAGTTTAGTATATATAATTAGTTAGTAATTTTATATAATTAGTTTAGTAATATTTAATTTGTTTAGTTTTTAATTAATTTAGTTATATAATTAGATCAGTTAATTATTTATTAATCAGTAGTTATTTGTAATCAGTTAGTAATTTTAATCAATTAGTTAATTTCTAATTAGTTTAGTAAATAAAATATAATTAGTTTTATTGTTTTTAAATGTATGAATTTAGTTATTTAGTATGTGTAAATTTAGTTATGTATTATATATAAGGGTTTTTATTATGAAAATTAGTATATATATATATATATATATAACCGTATTTTGGCATAAATATGTATATGTAGATTTATATTTTCGTATTGGTATATGTATGTATTTAAAATATGAATAGGTATATTATTTATTTTTATTAATAAAATTGTATAATTAAGTATGTATAATTAGTTGTATATGTATGTATATTGGGTATTTTTATATGGTATAAAAATTAATTTGGTGAATTAATATTAGTATGTTAAGAATGATGTTGACAATATGTATAGGTATATTCTAAAATGTACTTTTGCACATATATGATATATACATATTTTAGTATATAAAATGTAATAGTATACGTATTATTTTGGTATAAAAATATAATGTTTAGTATATGAATATATTGTATATATATATGTACTTAATATATTTTCAAATATGTATAATTAGTATAAATGTATATATATATCTTGTACATACAATTAATGTATTGTATATGTATTTAATGTGATGTACTAGTATTAGTATATATTTTAATAATAACATTGACAATATACATATATATATTTTAAAATGTATTTTAGCATATGTATGAGTATACATATATAATGTTCAACTAGTATAAATCAAATATGTATTTAAAGGATATATATATATATATATATATATATATATATATATATATATATATATATATATATATTGTAAATACATTTAAATTGGTGCATGAATATATATTGTAAGTATTAATGATAATTAATAATATGTGTATTTATATACGTATCCCTACTAGATGACCCTAGTTGACTAGTGCCATACCTGGCAGAGCCCTGAGTTCATGTATTTGTGATGTGTTAGTGTAGCACCTGATGCAAATGTTGTATTAATATATTTTAGGACTGTTGCATCCTCCAGACGATACTCTGGGACAGGACATTGGTTTTACCAGCTAAGGACCCGAGGCGAGTATATTCTCTGATTAGTTTCTAATTTATGATATCTCCTATGTTCACTGTATCTAGTATAAATATCCATGTTCTTGACACATTGGTTACACGGATTGGTATACACGGATCTCGTCATGAGATGTTATTCCTTATTCATGATGTAGCTTGTACAAGACTTGTTTTCCTTGTTATCTTGTGCATGCACAGACACTGATTCCCGGGGAGATTTGCTACCTTCCTAGGGAATCCCGTGCCATAGCGTACCATGAGTGGATCTACTATACCAGTCGGGGGTGGGGAGTATTTTAGTATAGATATGTGATCATATCCAACTTTTCATGCATCATAGCTCACCCCACGTCTCACGTCGGGTGCGGCCTGACCATCTCAGTGCCTCATAGCTGTTACGTGTGATTAGCCTGACATCTACATGCATCATAGCTAACCAACGGTTAGCCTGACCTTCGTGAATCATAGCTAATCACATGTAACCAGCCTGATCAAGATCCCAAGCCGATCACATGTTAAAGCTAGTACTCACACACTTAGTCATAGGATTCTTTGCTCATTGACATATTGTTCTTTCCTGCATTTACTTACAGTATTTCCAGTATTTCTCTCATTATACATTTCTCGTACCTATACATGCATCTGGTATATTTCCATCTAGAACTGCTACATAGTTTATGTCATTTATATAGAACTGCTATTTAGAGATGTACTTTGCTCCTTCCTGACTGGAAAATATTTTTCCAGACTGTGACCTTAGTGGACTGGTTTCTGATACACTTGGGGATTGGATGTTACAGATTGCAGGTATAATTTTTTGTGTCATTAGACTTGTGTTGTATTCTCTTATTTCTTCATTTCCTATCGTGCTGTAGTTGTGATTGAGTATTTTTAGATTTATTTTATGATATCCACGTCTCCTTATGGAGTTGGATACTAGCGTGAGATTGTTTAGATAGTACTTGACCTAGACAGCGTTCTACCGCCGATGCTGCGGCGTAGGCTGGACGTACCCACGCTCTCGTGCCCCTAAACCGGGTGCGGGTCGTGACAGTGTGTGTGTTTATATATATATATATATTGAGGTGTGTGTATATATATATATATATATGTGTGTGTGTATGTGTGTGTGTGTGTGTGTGAGTGCATGAGTGTTTAAGTTGTGTGTATGTGTCTTAGTGTTGTGAGTGTTTGAGAGCTTGAGTGAGTTAGCTTGAGTGTGTGTGTGTGTGTGTGCAGCGGGGCGAGCGCAGTAGCTAAGTACAGCAGTGCGGCGTAGGCTGTCGGTTAGTTAGTATTAATGTTTGCTATTAGTTTAGTATAATAGTTAGTTAGATATGTGTATGGTTAGCCTAGTAGATATTATACTATATGTATATATGTATGTTTATGGTATTGGTGGTAAGTTGATATGTATTATATGTTAAGTTAGTATCTATGTATTAGTATTATATATGATAAGTTAGTAGGTAAGATATATATGCATTGTTAGTGTTAAATAGATTAGTAGCTATATGTTAGTATTTAGTTAGAGTATCATAACTAGTTAGTTAGGTATTAGTATTAGTAACTATTAGTTCTAATTACCTTGAAGTATTACCAAGGTATTAAGTTTAGAATACTAAGGTATTAGGACCCATGTTAAGGTAATATTGGTATCAAAATACTCGATATTAATAGAAGGGTAAATGGTAAGTAGCTATATGTATTATTATATATAAGTATTGTATATATATATATATATATATATATATATATATATATATATATATATATATATATATATATATATATATATATATATATATATATATATATATATATATATATATATATATATATATATATTTTGTTAGTATTAGGTATTTAGTAGTATGTAATAGTTTAGTATGTTAGTTATAGTTTAGTATTGGGTAGTGAGCTATATATTAGAATTTGACTTACCTTGTGATACCTAGGTAATGTCAAGGTATCGGTCGATACTCAAGGTATTGGATTGATACTCAAGGTATTGGGTCTAGTATCGAGATGGGGGTTTAGTAGTAAGATACGGATTGGTTCAAGGCCAAGGTATCCTATTGCATTAGTTAGCTAAGGTATTATATGTATTGTCTTGTATATATATAATTATTACTATTTTCGTATCTTTAAACTTGCGTATCTTAGGATACGGTATTTTGTTGGTTTCTTAGTGTCTTAGCTTAGCTAGTGTGACCTAGTTTCATAGTGTATTGACCCAATATCCTAGAGATAGACTCGTACAACCTAAAAATAGCTAGTTTGACAAAGTTTGACTACTTTGGCATAGAGTTGACCTAGTTTGACTGTTTTGACTTAGAAATGGCTTTATGACCTAGAAGTTGAATAGTTTAACTTAATTTTATTCCAGAACCTTGTATTAAATTAATATTTTATATATAGGTCTGTGTGACACAAGTTCGGACAGAGTTTGTCATTTATTAGCTTATTATGTGCTTATGATGATTCTGACCGCTTTTAATACTTGGAGTTCTTGGTTTTGATTATTAGATTAGCTTAGATCTACTTTCCTAACTTAGGATTTCATGGATTCCTTGAGTTTTTGGTAGTTTTAAAACATAGTATTTTTGAAAAATAGTTTTTAGGAAGGATGGAGTGATTTCAAACGTTTTGGCTTTTGGTTCACTCAATTCAGAGTTAAAATATAGTTTTTATGAAGAAAACAAATTTTAGATTTTGGAGCTTTTCCGCCATGTCCGAACCTGCTGTTGGAGAAGAAGAAGTCTTCATGCGGCCAATGAGCTATGCGGCTGAGAGTGACTCGTACAATATAGAAATAGCTAGTTTGACCAAGGTTGACTAGTTTGGCATAGAGTTGATCTAGTTTGACTGTTTTGACTTAGAAATGGCTTTATGACCTAGAAGTTGAATAGTTTAACTTAATTTTATTCCAAAACCTTGTATTATTACAATATTTCATATATAGGTCTGTGTGACACAAGTTCGGACACAGTTTGACATTCATTGCTCTGGACGGCAGACGAGTACATTCTTTGATAGTTTCTATTATTTGATAATTACTATAATGCAAGTATTTAGAAATATTTTACATGATTTTTGACACATTGGCACACGGACTAGTATACACAAGGATCAATCATGGGATATTATATATATTGTTTCATTGTTTCTCATGTTCTCAATGTTTAACTTAGACAATGTTTAACTTAGACAATGGTCAATGTTCAATGTTTAATATTCAATGTTCAATGTTCAATATTCAATGTTCAATATTCAATATTCAATATTTAATGTTTAAGATTTATTGTTTACAATGCCTTGAGTATCTTGTATCGTAACGTGTCATGGTTGGATCCATTGTACTAGAATGGGGAAAGGGGAAGTGTTAGCTAGATATGTGATCAAATCCTATACAATGTTCAATGTTTAACTTAGACAATATTTATCCAACGTTAAAGTAGACAATGTTTACCCAAGCCGATCACATATCTAACTAGTATTTCAATCACTTAGCATAGTTACAGTTCTTCACCATATTCTAGTTATTGTCTCATTTTATTGTCTTATTCTATTTTATCGTGATCAGTGTATACCATATTGTTCTTGTTTACCTGTTTCTTCTACCATAGTTGATATTGTTCAGTGTTTCTCGTCTTGTATTATATTCTCTATTTCTATTTATAGTCATTATCAATTAATTGGAACTGCTATTGGGTTATACTTGCTCGATTCCTCACTGGAAAATATTTTTCAGAGGATCCCATAAATTGGTGTCCGACATACTATGGACTCTGACCTTTAGATGGTGTAAACTTGGACCCACTAGTTCTGGAGTGACTGCCGGAAGATCTAGCCAGAATCACTTGTTAGCATAGTTTGTTCTCTTTAGCATTTTGGTACCGAATTTATTTCCGGCTTATATTTGAGATTTTGGTTATTGTTTCTATTATTGTTGTTATATTTGTTTAGATTGTATAGTTATGTTAGACTTTCTTGATATCTTATCGTGCTATAGAACTATGATTGAGTATTGTGTTGAATTAAGTTTATGACACTCTTCTTGGATTTGAGTTATTATTTGAGGTTTATGCATTATTATGAGATAATTAGATAGTATAGTTGACCAAGACAGCATTCTACCGTCGATGCTGCGGCGTAGGCTGGACGTACCCACGTACTCGTGCCCCTTCATCGGGTGCGGGTTGTGACAATTGTTGTGTCATGATAGGCTATGAACCAAAACTATAAAATATATATATATATATATATATATATATATATATATATATATATATATATATATATATATATATTTTATAACCTGGTTTTATTTCTGCGTTCATGCTTCCTTTATGGTACATTCTATTTGGGGTCTAACCCCACTGGTTTTGTATGGCCAGGTTTAGAGCCAGGACCCGAGGATCAAGCATACTCTCCCCCTCGAACAATGGCGCTCACGTGGCAGATTTCCACTGAGGGAAATGAGTGGGTCTCCTGCTCGTTATTTTATATTTTACTCATTTTGGGCGTTTATCCACCGACACTTGTTAGTCATGAATCTGGATATTTAGTTTCCTACATGATTGTAATTAATCAGACTACAACTAATTATGGTCATGTACTCTTGCTACTCTGTCAACCTTCTTATTTTTCACAGCTGGTTTCTTGAATGTTGTGGCAGGGAGTTTGGGATGCCTTACTTTCTTGTCATATTTGTTCTATGTTTTCTGTTCTTATTTGACTGATTGAGACAATAGATGTTCTATGTAACCCTATGTGACTTGCTTGTAGTATGCACTCCCTTGTCTAGTTACAACCATGATAGCCGTACGACATTTTATACCTTGTACGGGGGAACTGGCCATATCCGTCTCCGTATTTTGGTACTGGGGCTTGACAAGATTTTAGTGGTGGCCCATGCAGGTCTGTGTTTTCAGACTTGTGGGGTATTTTGGCCATAAGAGCCTCAATAAAAAATATTTTCCCTTGATATCTTGCTTCATCTTCCTTGATACCACCGCTTAAACTGCCAAACTTCTTGCCTACTTGATCATTCTCGTCATGTTCTTGATAGTTCTTTTTCTTTTCTTTAGGTCTTCTTCAGTTGCTGGAGCAGCAGGCATGGCAGGACAGGGTTCCCCTAGGCAACAACGGAAGGTAGCACCTGTTCAGAGTCAAATTTGAATAGAGCAACAAACCAGAAGTAGGACATATCGAGCCACCAGCCCCTGAAATACCTGTACCCTAGCAGTACCAGTGGTACTTGACACCCCGGCATTACTGGAGATCCTCCGGAGAATGATGGCTACGCAGCAACACCAGATAGTGGTACAATATCATCAACAGTTTCAACAGCAAGAACAGAATATCTTGTAGAGTCAGGGTTTGCAGACGGCCCTGGAAAGAGGAGAAAGGACTGATTCGGGGGCATCAGTTAGATTTTGCCGACTTAACCAAATGTACTTAGATGGTACAGAGGACGCCATCACAGCAAATGCCTGGTTATAGGATATTGAGGTTATTATGGCAGCAGCAAGGGTTCTGGCTGATAAACAAGTTGATCAAGTTCGATTGTAACTTTAAGACCTTGCCCGTGACTGGTGGGTGTCGGTAAAGGTTGGCTTGAGGCATCCCATCTCTTAGGATAGTTTTAGGGCTCGATTCAGGGCTAAATATTTTGGAGTCGTAGCACAGTATGAGCTCCAACAGAGATTTATCGGTCTCAAGCAGGCTGGTAGAACAGTGGATCGATATGCAGCCGAGTTTTGCAGGCTGAGTAGATTCGCTCCAACTATGGTGGTTACAGAGTCGGATAGAGAAATAAGATTCCACCAAGGACTTTATTTGGAGATTTTATAATTGGTAGAGGGCCACGACTACCAGATATATGAAGAGGTACAGATAGCAGCTCGGAGGCACGAGCTTACCATGCAAAGGTTATCGGCAAGGATAGGAGGATAGGAGGACAGAAGAGGTCTCTTGCTCTGAGTGGAGGAGGATATGGAGGAGTACCTAGGGCGTCAATACCATTACCTGGCGTTCGCATCCATGATTCAGCGTCAAGGAGGGCGACAGTTTCGATGGTGACAATACCGGCTTGGTAGCAGCCGAGACAACAACAATAGCAGCAACACTAGGAAGCACCGATGGGTTGTATTTATTGTGGCAAGAAATGCCATACTTGAGATGTATATAGGATAGCCAATGCATTGTGTATGAGGTATGGCAATTCAGATAACCGGACTGTCAATTGCCCGATGATGCAGAGACCAGGAGGGCCAGTCCAACAGTTACCAACACTGCCAACACCAAGGGCAGCCCAGTAGAGAGGGCCAGCAATAGCAGTAAGGCCATTAGCTCAGAGTCTGTTACTGACGCAAGTTGAGATATACCAGCAACAGTAGAACCCACAGCAGCAGAACCAGCAATAGGGCTAGCAGAGGCTACAACAGCGTCACCAAGGGAGACAGCAGCAAGTAGCACAACAGGGCCAAGGGCCGGCATTCACCTTGTCTTTGGATAAGGCTTTAGCATCGGGCCATGTGGTGGAAGGTAACATTTTTGTCGCATCCTTTCCTACTATAGCTTTGTTTGATTCAGGTGCATCTCATTCATTTGAATCTGCCCGATTCGTGATACGTATTGGATTGGAGTTCGAGGCATTGCTAGGGAGGTTGAATATACTCACTGGTAATGGACTCGTAGGAGTTAGTAGAATATGTATAGCATGTCCGGTCATAATATACGGGCGTTCACTATCAGCACGGTTGATCGAGTTCCCTATGGATAACTTTGACGTTATCTTAGGCAAGGATTGGCTGAGAGACAGTCATGCTACGATAGATTGCCATAAAGGTAATGCATTATTTAGTATTCCGGACACGGAAGATTTCACCTTCGGCGGATCTGTGGAAGACCAACATAAAAAGAGGATCGCAGCGACAGTGTTAGTAGAAGAATAACTCCCTGAGATAGTTAAGGAGTTCTTAGACATCTTCCCGAAAGAACCACCAGGGTTACCCCCAGTAAGAGACGTTGATTTTTGTATAGAACTGATCCCTGGGGCAAGGCCAATATCTTGTAAAGTTTACCAAATGGCACCATCAGAGCTAGACATACTGTACCAATATAGAGAAACTGAAGTCAACAAAGTTTATTCGAGCCAGTGGATCACCTTGGAGAGCGTCAGTGGTTCTAGTGAAGAATAATGATGGGTTTAAACTCTATGAGGTCAATCTCCCGTTGTTCCTCAGTAGCTCAGTGGTAGAGCGGTCGGCTGTTAACTGATATGTATCGACTACAGATAGTTGAACGCTGTAAAAGTGAAGAACAAGTATCCATTACCAAGGATCGATTATTTTTTTGATCAACTGAGTAAATACAAGATTTTCTCCAAGATCGATCTTCGGTCAGGGCATCATCAAGTAAGAGTTCGGGAGCAAGGCATACCCAAGACAATATTTATGTCACGATATGGGTATTATGAATTCTTAGTTATGCCATTTGGACTGACTAATGCTCGAGCAATATTAATGGATTTGATGAACCATATTTTTATGCCATACCTAGATCAGTTCATGATAGTTTTCATAGACGAAATTCTTGTTTATTCGAGTAACGAAGAGGAATATGAGGGGCATCTTCGAAAGGTCTTTCAGATTTTAAGAGAATACCAGTTATAAGCAAAGCTCAACAAGTGTGAGTTTTGGTTAGATCACATGGCATTCTTAGGTAACATCATCTCTAGAGCAGAAGTTACAGTAAATCTGAAGAAGATTGAGGCCGTAGAGAGTTGGCCAGTTCCTAAGACAATAGCTGAAGTACGTAGTTTTCTGGGATTGGCAGGATACTATAGAAGGTCGTAGAAACTTTACAAGAATTTTAGCACCGTTGACTCAATTAACGCACATGGAGGCTAAGTTCGACTAGTCAGCAGAGTATCAGACAAGACGTAGGTGTATCCATTTATGTTGACATCACAGCGGCATATCTTAGAATATCTTCAAGAATTAGGGATTAAGATAGTACTCCCACAAGACGTAGGAGTATTGGCTAGTTTATAGGTGCAATCTACCATTATAGAAAGGATTAAGGAAGCTCAGGTAGAGGATCCAAAAGTTCAGAAGCTTCGGGCAAAATATGAATTTGGTCTTAGGAAAGAGTTGACTATTCATGAAGATGGAACTCTTAGGTTCAGAAACCGTCTCTGTGTACCAAGTGGATATATCAAAAAAGAAGTAATGACCGAGGCAGACAGTTTCTAGTATTCAATTTATCCAGGAGATACCAAGATGTATCAAGACATCAAACAATATTTCTGGTAAATATGATAAAGAGGGAGATAGCACAATTCATTTCTCGGTGTTTGGTATGTCAGCAAGTGAAGGCCAACCAGCAGAGACTAGCAGGATTATTGCAGTCGCTTCCTATTCCGGAGTGGAAATGGGAATATATCACGATGGACTTTATGACTGGTTTACCTAGATCCCTGACTGGTCGTGATGTAGTTTGGAAAATAGTAGATCATCTCACAAAAGTAGCTCACTAGCTCACTTTCTTTCCTTTCGAGTGGGGCAATCCACAGAGAAGTTAGCGGAGATGTACATGCAACAGATAGTAAGACCGTATGGTGTCACAGATAGTATCATATCAGATCGAGACACTCAGTTCACTTTAAAATTTTGGAAGAGTTCACACCAGAGTTTGGGCACTAAGTTAAGATTTAGTACCGCTTACCACCCTCAGACAGACTGGCAATCATAGAGAACCATCCAGACATTGGAGGATATGTTGCGAGCTTATAATTTAAATTTTAGTGGGTCTTGGGAAGATCTCCTGCATCTCATCGAGTTCTCAAACAACAACAGTTATCAGGCTAGCATCCAGATGGCACCCTTCGAAGCGTTGTATGGAAGAAAGTGTAGGTCACCATTGGCATGGGATGACATTGGCGAACGAAATATGTTTGGCCCTATAATGATCACGTAGACATTAGAAGTTGTCAAGAAAATCAGAGAGCGACTTCGGGTTGCGCAAGATAGGCATCGGCATTGGAAAGAACAGCATCGTAGACCATTAGAGTTTTGTTTTGGCGACCACGTATTTTTGCAGATTTCTCCAACCCATGGAGTCATTAGATTTTGAATTTACAGGAAGCTTAGTCCGCGATACTTCGGCCCGTTCGATATTCTCGGGTGGGTAGGCGATGTTACATATCGTCTTGCCCTTCTACCTTTGCTACATGAGGTATACGATATACTTTATGTATCTCAGTTGCTTAGGTATATCCCAAATCCAAGTCATATTCTCGATCATTCCGAGCAGTCGTTGGTACCGACTTGTCTTATGAGGAGTAGTCCATATCCATTTTGGACCGAAGGGAGAAGGTGCTCAAGAATCGGACTATTCATCTTATCCGAGTTTCTTGGGGTCATCACCCTTTGGGAGAGTCAACGTGGGAGAGCGAGGATGATATCCGGTCTTGGTATCCGCACTTATTCGACTCGGAAGGTATATTCATTCTTATGCCTTCGTATCTCGAATCTCATGATTCGTTTATCCATGTTATATGACATTGTTTCTTCATATGCTTGAATTTGATATCATGATCTTGTAGTTAGCGTAGTACTTGTTCTGATTTCTCTAGTTAGCCTTGGGTTTGAATTCTAAGGACAAATTTTTTTTAAGGTGGGTAGAGATGTCACTTCCCATTCCCGAAATACGTATTTTGGGATATATTTATTTCTTGCTTGCATTTATTCCTTCTTAGAGTATTTTTTCTCATATGATCATTAGGTTGCATGCATGGAGACTAGACCCATTCTTTGGTTTAGCATGGTTCATGGTTTATTTATGGGTTGGTTTATTCATGAATTTGAACCCATGGTCTAAATCTTAAATTCTAGCTATATAAGCTAACTTTTTCTCTCTCTTCCCTCATTCTTTATTTTTCTTCTTTCTTTTATTTCTAGGCAAGTACACCTTGCACTACATGGAGAAATATTTTAAATTGTTTTTCTTCTTCTTTTCTTGTATTTTATTAACTTATTATGTGCTTATGATGATTCTGACCGCTTTTAATACTTGGAGTTCTTGGTTTTGATGGATAAATTAGCTTAGATCTACTTTTCTAACTTAGGGTTTCATGGATTCCTTGAGTTTTTGGTAGTTTTGATTTACTAAAACATAGTATTTTTGGGAAGGATGGAGCACTTCATTTTGAACGTTTTGGCTTTTGGTTCACTCAATTCAGAGTTAAAATATAGTTTTTATAAAGAAAACAAATTTCAGATTTTGGAGCTTTTCTGCCATGTCCGAACCTGCTATTGGAGAAGACGAAGTCTTCATGCAGCCAGCGAGCTATGCGGCTGAGAGTGCTATGCGGCTAGAGCTCTTGTCGCATATTGACCAACATGAGTTCATTTTATTGGACGCATGACTGCCATCACACAAGTGTCCTTGAACACTTGTGTTCACTCGTTGAACGAATGAGAATTTTGCTGAGTCCAAAATACTCCATGCGACATCAAACTCCATGCAACATCGACACTTATGCAGCAAGCAGAGTATGCGGCCACCATCCTTGGACGCATGACTCTGAAATTGTGGCACATTATTCTATGGTTTTATCTTTTCTTTCTGACACACTTTATGTCACATCATACTTTATGTCACATAATTGTTTATATTACATCATACTTTATGTCACATCACTGACACTTTACTTATTTTTGTCACTTTATCACTTATCCCAAAGAGTAGACTTTAGCCCTGACTCCATGCGGCATGACTCCATGCAGCCAGGATTGTCATGCGGCCTGACTTCTCATACGATCTTGATCCTTCTGTGCGCATGCGGCCCCTTGCACACATTTTATTGGATGAATGTTCCTTTGGACTTTATGAGTTGTATGTGTGACTTTGATGACCAAAAAGTATTAGACCCATCTATGCATCATGACCCGATCACTTGTATCCGTGCTAGTACACTTACTATATGCTATGTGTTCCTATAAGCTAAGTGTTCCTACGTGATTATATTACATATTTATACTGCGATGTACCTATGTGCTACTTGACATGTAATATGACTCAATCTCCAGCATGGACATAAGGGTTAGTCAATGACCAAGCGTGGCTAGGATCTGTTGATTATTGTATCACGCTGGGGTGAATCCAAATTGTACTATCAAGTGATAAAGTGGATTCTTATCTAGCGTGGTCGTACTATGGTACGTCATATAAGAGGAATAGCATGTGACCACGCCATGAGATTCCAGTTAACACTAGGGTTAACTCGACAACTAAACTTATTGAGCATTGGAAGGGAATGGAATCTCGAGATCGTGCCTAACTAGCCACCTCCAGTCATCTAAATTGGGGTGTGCAGGCTAGTCCCCATGGATATTGTTTAAATTCTGATTTATGGATGGCAATATCCGAATATTATATGACACGGTGGCCTTACGAGGGACCGATGCATACTACTATGTGCTATGCGGCTATTTGTGGCTCGGCTAACCCTGCTTGTACCTGGTTCGATCTGAGGATTCCTATATGCATAATATCTCTGGGATAACCCAGACTCCATCTAGTAAGTCGTACAAGTGATTGGCCAATTATGTAATTGAGCGTGTTTGTGTATTGTATCTGCTGTCAAATAGTCCAGGGATATAGACTATCATGGTGTGATGGTTTAACCCTTATCCTTGTTTGGTTGTGGGGTTAGATTGTTGTGTTACGATAGTCTATGAACCAAAACTATGAGACAGAACTATATACATATATATATATATATATATATATATATATATATATATATATATATATATATATATATATATATATATATATATATGTGTGTGTGTGTGTGTGTGTGTGTATGTATCTATTTCATAACCTGGTTTTATTTCTGCATTCCTACTTTATTTGTCGTACTTGCTATTTGAGTTCTAACCCCACTGGTTTTTCATGGCCAGGTTTAGAGCCAGCACCTGAGGATCAAGCGTACTCCTCCTCGAATAATGGCGCACACCATACGTATAGCCACTGAGGGAAATGAGTGGGTATCTTCTTTTCTACTCGTTATTTCACATTTTACTCATTTTGGGCCTTTAGCCACCGATACTTGTTAGCCGTGAATCTGGATATTTAGTTTCTTATATGATTGTAATTAATCAGACTGCAGCTGATCATAGTCATGTACGCTTTTTACTCTGTCAGCCTTCTCATTTTTGCACACCTGGTTTCTTGAATGCTATGGTAGGGCGTTTGGGACACGTTACTTCCTTGTCATATATCTTCTATGTTTAATTTGCTTATTTGACTGATTGAGACAATAGATGTTCTATGTGATCCTAAGTGACTTGTTTGTAGTATGCACCCCCTTGTCTAGTTATAGCTGTGACCGCCGTACGATATTCTATATCTTGTACGGGGGAGATGGCCATGTTAGTCTCCGTATTCGGGTACTGGGGCTTGACAGACCTGTATCCGGAGTAGCTAGAGGATGATAGAAAAATGATCCTCTATGAACTTGTCGTCGTGATCGTCCTCGTTCTCGTCCAGCCATAGGTAAATCTGACAATAAATAATAGATGGTGTTATGAAACAAATAAAAATAGTGACATCAAGACATCATAAAGTAATGGATGGTGTGGTAAAACAAATAAATACTAGTGCGATGATAAAATAAATAATAACTGTGTCATTAAATAAATAAATAATCTAACCTAATGCATATGTGTGTATGTACTAATCTTCTTCGTCTTTCGGATCGTCTTCCGAATCATTTTTCGAATCATCTTCATTTTTATTTTCACTTTCACCTTCATCTTCCAATTTTTATTCCTCGTTCGATACCTCTATATCAGAGTACTCCTCTATATGAGGTAAATCTTCTATGTCAATCTATTTATTAACTCTATTATCCTCTACGAAAGCATCAACCTCCCAACCATCAACACCAGCCAAACTCATATATGTAGGTTGAGGCATGACTACCTCATTATCCTGGTATGCTAGATCCCCAACATTATATGTGTTTTTAGCTTTAGTTTTGTATACTGCCCACCAATCCTTATTATTGTATCATCGACTAGGATAGCTCATATAATACACTTAAACCGTTTGACTAGTCAACACAAATGGTTCAAAACCTACATATTTTTTCAATAATTTATATCAACAAACCCAAACTGGTTGTCAATTTTTCATCCTTGTTTGGGTGTTGTGTCGAACCAATTACATATAAACAACACAATTTTTATCTTATAAGAGTATTTCAGCTCCACGACATCTCTTAGTATACCATAATATTCAAATTCTGATCCTCACCGTAGACTAAACCCCTCACACATACTCCAGAATTCTTTGTATAATTAGCATCATCATCGATAAATAATTGATTAATAGGCTTATCAATGGTTCTAAATTTGAAACCATTGATGGTGTATCCATCCCAATACTTTGCCCTCTTGCTTGGTCTAATAGCTAATGCTTGAAGTCGTTCATTCTGTAACTCTGTACAAGGACAAAAAATCTAAAACATTATGTATCATATAAACATTAGACAAAGATTTGTCGGAATGCTAAATTTAGAATGCTTAATGTTTAGGATTCGTACATAATTATGGAACCACAATGGATATTTTATATCAACCTCTCTAGCAAGATCATCATCATTAATAGTAGGTCTCTCCATTTTTACCTCAGCTCTAAAAGTACTATGATAGTAAGGAGAATAATTAGAGCAATTTTTTTTTCAACTATATACATTATTGAAATATGTAGCAAAGATGTGTCGCTTACTTCTTAATATCTAGCATCTCCTCAAGGCCACTATTTAACAATATATACCGATGAGCGGCTTCAAACTTATCGTCTTCCAACCACCGTACTTTAGTAGAACTTATAGTCTTGTCTCCCATATTGAAGATAGTATAGATTATACTATTCGGTTCATCAACCCCACCGTCATCATTCCTTAGGGCTCTATTACGAATTATTCTGACATGAGAATCAAAGTAGATGGAGCAAAAATTTTAAACCTCTTCAATAATATATGCTTCGTATATCGAAGCTTCTACATAAGCCTTATTGCCCACTTTCTTCTTTAGGTGATATAGATACCTATAGATAATATATTGAATATTAGAATCATTTGAGTAAAGAAATTAATAGTACAAACTAAACAATTTATACCTCTCAAATGAATACATCCATCGATAATGGACGGGAGCACCGACACGTGCTTCGTATGTAAGATAAATCAGCAAAAGCTCCATACTATCAAAAAATGGGGGAAAGCACCCTTTCTAACTTGCACAATATTAATACAATCTTCTCCTCAAGTTCTATTAAATGTTGCACCGTCAACTTGCTTCAACATAAATCTCTAAAGAATATAGATAATTCGGCCAACGGAGTCCATACTTGATGATGCAACATCTCTCTCAGAGCAATAGGTAGTAACCTTTCCATAAACACATGGCAAACATGACTCTTCATCCCTGTCAGTTTGCGTTCGTTGAGATCGACACATCTTGCCAGATTTGTCACGTAGCCGTCAAAAAATCTCAACTTTGAAATCCAGTTGCATATTATCAATTTTTCCTCCGTACTCGATGTAAATGGCGCTGGAGACTTGAACCAATTACCGTTTGCACTTTGTTTAAGGTGCAAATCTGAACGCCTACAAATAATTTCTAAGTCATTTTCTTTTTTGAAATTGTCTTTCATTTTTTTCTTGAAATTTATCACCGTATTGAAGTTGCTGTCGAATACAATTTTTTCGATATGCATAACATCAAGATTGTGTCTTATGAGATTTTTCTTCCAATAAGTTAAGTCCCAAAAGATACTCTACTTCATCCAATTATGTCTATGTCCGAACCCTTCAAAGTGAAGGGCCGATATTAGATCTTCCATCATAATCGACAATCCATCTACCTCTTTCCAAACTTGGTCTCATGTCAGTCTCAACGGGGGAGGAGATAGTTCATGTTTACGTGCTCTAAATCCATCTATGTTCCTTCTTCACGGATGAGACACAGGAAGGAACTGACGGTGACAATAAAAAAAGTATGCTTTTCTGCCATTCTAGAGATGGAATGCCTTACTCTTTCCCATGCATATCGGACAAGACAAAGTACCATGAGTACTCAACCCCGATAACATCTCATATGCTGGAAAATTATTGATGGTCCACATGAGTGACGCTCTCATCTGAATATTTTGCTCCTTCGATATATCATATGTCTGAACGTCGAACTTCCACAATTATTTCAACTCATCCACCAACGGCTGCAAGTAGATATCGATGTTCTTCTTTAGATTTTTTGGATCGGATATGATAAGTGTCAAGAACATGTAAGGAGTCTTCATGCACATCCACGGTGGTAGATTTTAATGAGTCAAAATCATCGGCCAACAAGAGTACTGAGATCCCGACTGTCCGAAAGGAGTGAATCCATCAGAACATAAACCCAACGGCACATTCCTGGGCTCCGCAGAAAATTTAGGATGACACCGATCAAAATGCTTCCATGCCTCTCTATCGGAAGGATGAAATAATTCTCCATCATCCATTTTGCATTCCTTGCTATGCCATGTCATGTGTTCTGCTGTATTTGCGGACATATACATCCTTTGTAGCCTCTTTGTAATCGAAAAAAACTGTATGTACTTGTAGGAATGCAACCTTGCTCGGGTAGTTGACTTTTTTTTGCTCTAAATTTTCTTGTACCGGTCTGCATGACAGAAAATGCATCTATCTTTATCATTTTTCTTCTTATAGTACAACATGCAACCGTTTCGACAATAATCTATCTTTTCGTAGCCTAATCTGAGTTCCTGTATCATCATCTTTGACTTGTAGAAGTTTTCAGGCAACTCCTTTGATCCTTTTGGCAATAACTCTCTAACAAACTGAATTATCCAATCGTAGCATTCCTGCGGTAAGTTAAAATTATATTTGAGTTTCAATATTTGCATCACTACCGACAAGATGGAATGAGAATCATAACCCAGGTATAACGGAGTATCGACATTCTTGAACATATCATAGTCCTTCGCATCAGGATTCGGATCCTACGGATCAAGACTTTGACCGACCGTATCAAATACCAACTCACGCGCCAGGTTTCGTGGTCGATATTCAAAGTTATCTCCGATAGTGGACTCTTTTACCTTTGTATTGAAGGAGAAATAATATTGAGAAGTCAAAGGTTCTCCTTGAGCCGTCCACTCCTTGTAGTTCGGTACGAAACCCTTCTTGTAGAGATGCTCTCTCACGAGATCCACCTCTTTAAATGGTATATTATAAAATTTAACACAAGGGAACTTGATGAGACTCTCATCCATGAAATAAGGTTGACTACTGTTGTATTTAAAAAATTTCTCAACACCCGCCCTAAAATCTTCTGTCAAATCAATCCTACT
The DNA here is from genome assembly GCA_036927795.1 of Iris macrosiphon. Lineage (NCBI taxonomy): Eukaryota > Viridiplantae > Streptophyta > Magnoliopsida > Asparagales > Iridaceae > Iris > Iris macrosiphon. The sequence continues at coordinate 24,345,566 of JAYESA010000007.1, read as the reverse complement.
CTTATGTCGTCGATTTTACATCCACGATCGGTCAACTAAGTATTTACTCATTGCTTTCTTATAGACTTGAATGATTATGCATGTACCATGTCAAAAGAAAAAATATAAAGAACTATGAGTACCTAGTTAGGATACTTGCTAAAAGCAAATGCAAGAAAAAAACTTATCTATCGCATATAATAGTTTTTTGTTTTCGATACCAAAAAATCTGATACTCCGGTCCGATACCGTCGATATTACCGATATCGCCGATCCCGATACTCATAGTAATGGTCTAATACCAAAAATAAACTAAGAAACAACACTAGAAATACTTAAAATTATGCATAAAGTATAAAATATATATTCTAAAATGTTAATAATTTACTAATAGTTATTTGTTTCCGATACCAAAAAATCCGATACTACGGTCTAATACCGCCAATAATACTGATATCGCCGATCCCGATACTCATAGTAATGGTTAGATACCGATACTCATATTAATGGTCCGATACCGATATCACCGATCCTATATTTTAAATATTTTTTATTTTAATTTTTTTCAAAGAAAACTCGTAACTAGTATACATATGACAAATTAGTAGCTTTCCAATACTATCCAAAGAAAACATGTGTTTATATACCAAATATTTATTTGTGTCTTCTAGCATCTTGTGTCATGTGTCTTCCTACAAAATTCAAATATATTCGACAATGTGTATATTCTTTCCCCAAATAGATATGTGGAGAGTTAGGGTTTACCTTCGGAAGGGAGAAGGGTATCTGACAGAGCGCAGAAGCGGACGCCTGATGCCGGTGGAGGGCCTGGCTCAGATTCCTGAGGTCGGAGGAGGGGCTCGGAGGGGATATCTCCGCTGCTCGAGTCGAGGAGTAGAAGGAGGGCTCGGGAGGATGTCAGGGCTACTTATCGCGGAGAGGGGGAGGGGGTCGGTGGAGAAGGAGGAGGAGGAGGAGGAGAGGGCGAGTGAAGGGGAGGGGCTTCTAGAGAGGGGTCGGGGGTCGGGGGTCGGGGGTCGGGGTCGATGGAGGAGGAGGAGGTCGCCGGAGAGGGGGAGGGGGTCGGTGGAGCAGGAGAGGGCGAGTAAGTGGGAGGGGTTGCAGGAGAGGGGTCGAGGGTCAGTGGAGGAGGAGGTCGCCGGAGAGGGGGAGGGGGTCGGTGGAGGAGGAGGTCGCCGGAGAGGGTAGGGGTTGGGGGGGAGATATATATATATATATATATATATATATATATATATATATATATATATATATATATATATATATATATATATATAGAGAGAGAGAGAGAGAGAGAGAGAGAGAGAGAGAGCGAGAATGGAGAAAAATAAAACGGGCTCAAAAAATTTATGTTTTTGCAACGATGGATATTTTCGTCGTTAAAATAATAGCGATAGAATATTGACGAAATATAATATATTTGGTTTACATAAATAATTTAGTCGTTATTCTGTCGTATTTTTGTCGCTAACTCAGCGACAGATTAGTTTCCGTCGCTGAGATACGTCGCTATTTAACAGTATTTTTCTAGTGTATGTTGAGATGTGGATATGGATCTATTTTATTAGTCTATTTTCTGGTTCATTCTCAGCATATATTATTTTTAACTGTTATTGAGTTGGATAGTATATTGTAATAATATATGTTTGAATTTTATATTTGGTATACATACATATTGAGATATAGACAATGTGCTATTATCAATACCATGATGCACACTGGACATATACTTACGTATTTGTGTCAGATTATTCGAAAACATATCACATTTCTTGTGCATAGTAGGAAGGAATCTTATAAATAGACATTTCTTGTGCATTGTCGTCCTCGGCTGCTTACATATTTTCTAAGTCTAGGTGGATCTTTTGCAACACTTTTTACTACTTCCTTCTATGTTTTGATAGGGGATATTACATATTTTCTAAGTTATTTATAAAAGCATAATTGTTAGGAAATGTCACAATTTTTTTTAAATTACTCACCAAAATATTCTTTTTAATTATTAGGGGACATTATATATTTAGATAAGTAAAAAATCTAATTTATTCTCTATTAGATTTTAGTTTACATATGTCTGGGTCTGTGTCAGGGTTAGGGTTGTGTCCTATGTATATGTGTTCATGTGTCCTGTGTGTGTCGTGTCGTATTTGTTACAGTGTGTGTCATGTCGTGTCAGTGTGTGTGTCGTGTTTGTGGGTGGAGTCCTTGAAACCCTATATATATATATATATATATATATATATATATATAGAGAGAGAGAGAGAGAGAGAGAGAGAGAGAGAGAGAGAGCTCACTTAGGGACGAGAAGGGGAGCCGGAGAGAGGAGGGACGCTGACAGAGGGAGGTTACTTCGTCAGAGGAAGGAGGAGCTCGGGAGGGGGGGCTCGTGGAGGGAGGAGGATGTAGGGAGGCGCCGGGAGGGGGGAGGGCTCGGGGAGGCGCCGGGGGGAGCAGACGGAGGGGGAAGGCGCCGGTAGGGAAGGGTTCAAAATCAAATGAGGGGAAAATTGTAAAGGAGCTTGAAGGAAATGGGGGGAAGTGAATTCCAAACCATATATGAAATAAATTAGCGACGTATGAAAACGACATCGCGAAACATCGCGGACATAAGCAAATACTGCGACTTAAATTTCTAACGTCACTAAACGTCACTAATATTCAAAATTTAGCGATGTTTAGCAACTCTTAGCGACATTTATTTTTATTATATTAATTATAGTCATAGAACGTCGCTCTACATCGCTACCACAGACGTGTTACGACATTTAATTTTGACGTCGTTAAATATTTATGATTCAACGATGTTTAGATTTGACGCTGCTAAAATCGTCGCTAATACATCATATTTTGGCAGTGATAGGTCCTAATCTGGTTCAAAGCCATATTGAAAGGTGTTTCTCTCTATAACTTCCTAAACCCAGTATTCCTCCATCCCCTTCTTATCAATCTCTACCGCACGTATGTCTTCAGCATGAGCAACCTTGATCAAATAGTCCTGCAGCTTCCACTAACCTTCCTGGATAAGGTTACCCACCGTGTCGGTTGAACCCATCAGCTCATAAATATGCCAGTCCTCCCTCTCGATCAAGCTAAAGTGCTTAATCTAGGGGTCATGCCAAATACTGGCTTGAGACATAGAGCATATCACCCTATTCATCTTTTCCTTAGCCTTGAGTCACTACCAGAATAATACATATTAGCGACGTCCAAATACGTCGCTAATATGTAAACTAACGTCGCTAAAATAATTTGGCGACGTAATTAACGACATTTTTACATTATCGCATATTACATGGTCACTGAAAACAAAAACGTCGCTAGGCATCACTGTAGCGACGTATATTTATGACGAGAAGACGTCGCAGAATATACGACAATTAGCGACGTGTCGTCGCTAAATTAGTGACGTAAGCTTTGGTCGCAATACGTTGCTATATTAGCGACATTATGAGCGATATTTTGCTACAACAATGCTGACATGACAAGTTTTGCCATGTCAGCATGTTAGCGACGTACAAGCGACGTCCATGGAACCAGGTAACGATATTCTGATACTAGTTAGCGACGTAGCTGTACGTCGGTGAACGTCGAAAAATGTTGCTAAATTGAAAAAAATTAAAAAAATATGATACAGTTTGTAAAATATTTCCCAACAAAACTCTACCTGTAGTTATAAAATCATAATTTATATAAATAGACCCGGAGTAACCCTTCGTTGAATTTTCTGGATTCGCCGACCCCTTCGGTGGAACACTCAACATCGGTAAATTCACATATAGTTAATATAAATAATAAACTAAACTCACATAGAAAGAAATCTACAAAGTTACATTACAATAAATATGTCTCAAGAAGTAGATAAAAGAATTTAAAATAAGTGTCACATGCATCTCAGAATATAATAAAAAGTATGAAATAAATACATCAAAGAACCAAGAATTGGCCAATACACACAAACACACTAAAACCTCTCCAAACAAGGACTACTACTAATCAGGAGGAGAACCGTCACACATTTGGGATAGAAGGAATTCATACTGCTCTTGTGAAAGCGTTACCGATATTGATGGAGGAGGCAGTGGAATAGATGGAGTCGGTGTCGATGCTGACGGACCAGGAGGATGTATTTGCTCCAATGCTAGCAGTCGAGCATTGTATGAATCCATGGTAGATACCACCCTCAAAATGTTCTCCGCCACCGACTGACCCAATAAATCATGTATCGCATATATCCTCGCAAGTGAGTCACTCAAGGCCGTATGCGACCCCTCCAGCTTCTTCTGTCTGCGCTCTGTTGACGAGGCCAGAATTGCTAAACTGTGCTATGTCATCCGGCTCATATTCCTGATCTCCATAAGGCTGTGATTTGTCATCTAGCTCAGAGTCCTGAGCTCCATAAGGCTATGCTCGAGCCAATCGAAACATGCGATGATCGTCGTATCATCCGTCTGTGGCACAGACGGTGGTCGCTCCATAATCCTCTATTACAACTCATCATGCAGGTCAGCAATCTGACGTTCAACACTCTCTTGGGCTTGTGTCGACGCCTATGAAGGCTGCAAGGAATGCACACTGATAAAGGGGGCCCTGGAGGACTGCGTAGCAATAAAGGCACCATAGGATAATGTACCGTAGTACGTACCCCTCTGAAGACCACCAACGATGGTCGTCCAGAGCTCGTCCGTCGATGAAGCTGTAGAGGGCAGCGAGAAAGTACCAGCCCCTCCCTCTGTAGGTGCACTAGCAGTCGCCCGCTCACGTAGTTTGCGATACTCGTCCTAGAAAAGTGGTTGTTAACGTCTAAGTTACTTATTACTAACTATATAGATATCTATTTGCATATTTTTTAAGTTATATTAAAACTAACATATGGTAGTAATGCGTGGACTTCTCATTGATGAGCTTTTTGCCCTTCCGATGGGTGGCCAGGAAGACAGTCACTATGTTGGCATCCTCACCACTTTGTATCTGTTAAAAATTATATTATTTGTTATTAAAATTAAACATCTTATTATACTTTTATTAAAATAATATATATTTAATAGAATACATATCAGACGACGAAAATATTTTATCATGGGAATCGAGCCACAATACCACTTTTCTTACTTCGACCTAGCCGCCTTTGCCTTCTCCGACCTTTCCTTGTATCTAGGTTCATCGAATCTTGCCTTCATCGCAGTCCACTGCTCAGGCGTGATCCAACCCTGGATCGTTTATCCGGAGCGATCATGAGCCTTCTGGTCATCTATCACATCACGGATCAGCTTAGCGGTAATGGTAGAAAACTGTTTCTCGATCTTCTCAGCCCGGTGTAGTGGATAGAAATTGGTTTTCTATTAGAAGTAAAATAGATAGTTACATAATATGCATAAATAATTATTGATATTAAAAGAAAATATATTTTTACCTTGAAGTGGACAAACCAGAATGCCTTCCTATCTTCAGGAGCATCTAAGTAGTTGATCCAAGGTACACCATAGTTCTGCCTCAGAAAATATCCCAGTGCTCTCTATATCGTTGAGGAACGATATCTATACAATGATAATTAAATTCATGAATATATAGATATAATATTTGGAAAATGTTAATTATTTAACTTACTTGCTAGGCCCGTCCCTCCAAATCTCCATCCTCGTCTCGTCCGGAGGCACGCATGGAGGATCACTATGATCATGCGTAGATGGAGTCGGCTCAACCTCCTTCATCTTCTCCTCTGCCTCCAGGCTAGACGGGGTTGTAGTCTCAGGCTTAGAACTACTCATACCAGGAGTAATACCACATACTATCGACGGAGTCAGAAATATTACTGTTTATATATTGGAGTACTCTGCGACGAGGATCCTGGACCAGTAGTCGGTACCGGAGAAGAACTCCATCTACATGATCTACCTCCAAATGATCAGCGTCGTCCTGTCATACCTGATAGTAACATATGATGATAAAACAAATACCCAAGGAGTATTATGCCAGTGTATCGTGTCAGCATGTGTGTGTTATGTCAGTATGAGTGTGTATATCTGTATGTCCGTATCTGTGTCCGATTTTCACCCACAACACCATCTTACTGTGTGTATCCGTGTGTGTGTATGTGTGTGAATCTATGTGTCCGTGTTCGAGTTCTACACATAACCCCCAATCCAATTCCACACAACGCTATCTCAGTGTGTGTGTGTGTGTCCTGTCATACCTGATAACAACATATGATGATAGAACAAATAAACAGATATATAGTACATTCTAAACTCAAAATATTATACATATCTCACAATATTAATAGAATTTTACAGTAAATAACTAGTAGGTTCACAAGTCTAAATGGATAATACATTCTACAGTCAAAATATAATATATGTCACAAGTCAAAATAGATTTATTTTATTTTCAATCATCTTTAGAAAATTTATCATCTTCGTCTTCCTCGTCCTCCTCTTTTTCCTCCTCCTTATCTTCACTTTCATCAACTTCATCTTCGGATAATTCTACCACTTCTACATTATTAGTCGTGTAATAAGTAACTACTTCCGTTGAGTCCACATCTACAATATTTGTTACAAGAGATAGCTCGTCCTCTTGATAAGCTATTTCGTCAACGTCAAAGGTATTTTTAGCTTTAGTCTTGCATACTGCCTACCAGTTCGACATCGCTGTTTCCCATCTAGGATAAGTTATGAAGTACACAAGCTGAGCTTGACTTGATAGGACGTGTCATGACCCACACCCGGATATTCAGGTACGAGTACATGGGTACGTCCAGCCTACGCCGCAGCATCGGCGGTATAACATTGTCTGGGTCAACTCTACTATCTAAATATCTCACACAATATATATATGATACCTGTCAATTATCTCAACTCCAAATGGAAGAACAATATGGTATCTCATAAATGTAACTATACTCAACAATAATGCAACTAAGGAAGATAAGCACGATATGGAATAATGAAAGAAAGGTAATCATAAAACATTCACTAGACTAAAATAATATACACATACCAATAACCTCAATAAAAGTCTAATACAAGTATACACAAAATAATCTAAACCTCATCAGGCTCAGGTACTAAGTCCACCTGGTCTACAGGAGTATCCTCTAATGGTATATCCTCCTGCGATCCGTAATTTGTAGGACACTGGTCTACGAGCCAATCATCTGAAAAATATATCAAGTCAGGATTAGAGCAAAGTACATACCTCTGAAAGCAGTTTTAAATACATAATCGAGCATATAAAATAGATAATAGAAAATAATATAAGATAACTAAATATCAGAATAAAATAAACTAGAGTGAACAGGTAATGTACTGGAAAAATGGACTAACAATAGAATATCTGCAATATAATAGAAATAACTAAAATCTAGCTAATGTGCCATGGAATACAAGTTTATTATGTGATCGATTTAGGTTGAACACGAATACAATATGGTAACTCGATTACATGTGTGGTATGTAATTGACATATACACGAATACACTGGGCTTGATCACATAATCAACTCATATTCTCCCATCCCCAACTAATACCAATTGATCTAATCACAATACGTTATAAACACGAATATGGACACACTGAACACGAGCAGTGTGTGTACACGAATATAAGCATACTGAATACGAGCAGTATGTGAACATAAAGTACACTAAATCAATACCCGATACACACAATAAAATATATGTGAATGAGTACCCGCTGAACATGGTAAGGAATAACATCTCCTGACAGGATCCATGTAGTACTAGTCTGTGAAACCACTGTGTCAAAATCAAGTATATAGTTCTTGAACATGAGATATATACACTATTATGAAATAAAAACTAACAGAGAAATGTACTCGCCTGAGGTCCTGAGAAAGGTGTGTCTCTCGATGCCCAAGCTGGTGTCACACAGACCTATATATGGTATATTGCATCAATACAAGATTTTAGAATAAAAATAAGTTAAACTAGTTTAATTCTAGGTCATAAAGCCATTTCTAAGTCAAAACAGTCAAACTAGGTCAATTTTAGGTCAAACTTAGTCAAACTAGCTATTTCTATGTTGTATGAGTCCATCTCTAGGATATTGGGTCCATACGCTATATTACTAGGCTATACTAGCTATGCTAGGATACTAGGATACCAACAAAATACCGTATCGTAAGATACGCAAGTTATTAGATATGAAAATACTATAATATATATATACAAGATAAAATATATAGTACTCCTAGCCAAAATAATGCTAAGTGGATACCTTAGCTTTGAACCAAATGCGGTATCACACCACCTACACACCCATCTTGATATACAAACTCAATACCTTGAGTATAAACCAATACCTTGATATTAGCTTGGTATCACAAGGTAATACAATATCTAACATTAGCTAACTAACCAACATACCTCATTATACACTAACATGCATTTAAACTTATAACAATACTATACCAACTATCATAACTAATATACCCAATAGATATTCAATACCCATGCCCAAGATACCTCATCTCTTATTACCTTGGTGTAACTCAAGATAAACTAGAAATAATACTAACCAATGCTAACTAATGCTTATATATATATATATATATATATATATATATATATATATATATATATATATATATATATATATATATATATCAACTAACTTATCAATATAACTAACTTAGCTTATTAACTAGCTTACTAACTTATCCACAACTTAATTTCTATGCACTCAAGCTACTGCTGCTTATTGCTACTGCTTCTGCTTATCGCTGATGCTGCTTATCGATGTTGCTGCTGCAGCTTACTGCTTCTTCTTATCTCTGTTGCTGTTTATCGCTGTCGCTGTTGCAGCTTACTGCTTCTACTGCTCCTGTAGCTTGCTGGTTCTGGTACTGCTTATCGCTGCTGCTTCTTCTTGCTGCTTACTGCTGCTTTTGCTGCTGCTTTCTTCTGCATCTATTTTAGCATATTTTTCCTATAATTTCCCCCTCTAGCTCATATTCACACATCTAACACATATATACACTCATTCACACACACACACACACACACACACACACACACACACATATATATATATATATATATATATATATATATGTCACCACATAACCACACTAGTGATGCACATACACTCTCATATTCTCCCATGACCACAAACACATCAAAATAAAATATAGAATATACACATAATTATATATATCATATAACAATTATAATTATAATACTCTAATAGGCTATAACCAAGATATATTGAATTGAAATGCAATGAAACAAATACATGGAGTGCACCGCACCCGTATCACACTCGATCTATGATATGCTTGGGATACGGCTCCACCACAACATCAAACGTACCCCGAAGGACATGAGCAAGTCTAAAATCATAATTAGAAGCAACACGAAGTGTTAGCTATTAGTCTACGTGTCTGTTTCAAAATATGACATGCTCAAACCCTCGTGTGGGAAGAAAACCCCCAAATCAACCTGTGTCACCAAATTATCAGGATACGGCCTATACGTATCCAATTATGGATATGATACTAGTCACACACAATCAAACACATGTCAATTTGGTCTAATTGACCTATTGACAAACACAAGATGTGCCAATCTCGGAATTTCTCCAAAATTGACACAAAATACTACGTAACTTTCTTCGTAGGCCTCATTTGAACTTAATTCTAATTCCTATGGGTAGCCTTAGTACATGAAAGGGTTCTTAATGATTAAATTATAGATTTAGAGTCTAATTATAGAGAGAAAACTAAATTGTACCTATTAAAAGATAGATTTCTAATAAAATTCTCCAAATGAGTGTCAAAGCCTTCAACTTGCTGATCTATGCTCCTCCTTATAGATCCTCGCTTCCTCCTTGTAGATCCTTGCTTCCTCCTTATTATAATAGACTCCAATGATGAATAGGGAAGGAATTGAAAAGAAATTCGTGTAGAAATTGGTGTAGGAATAAAGAAATTTGGAAGAGAAAAATTCTAGATCTAGATTTGAAATAAAAAATGAAGAGAGTGCGTCTCTCCCCAATCCAATTGGTGGCCGACCTCTACCCCCTCATCCAAGCTACTATAAAATATCCATAATACCCCTTGGGGCTTGTCATGAAGGAATTAATTAAGGAGGGAAGGTTTTAGTCTAATTTGTTTAACTAATTAATTTATCCTCCTAATGAATGGACTTACTATTGGGCTCAATTCTAACTAGAATTAAATGTTGGTCCATGGATCTAATCTAAACTATTTTGGTCCACTACACAAGTCCAAAATCAAATACTAACATCTAACAATAAATAAATAATATAATAAATAATATTTATAACATGCACAATATTTAATATTAAATTCCTAAAAATAAAAATACCCATGCCAAATTACCAAACTATTCCTAGTTGGAAAAGTGAGGGTGACAATCCTACCCATCTTAGAAAACTTTTATCCTCAAAATTAAAGAAGAAACTAACTACCAAAAGCAATCAATACAAGCAAGAAAGAATTATACCTCACGGCTCAAACAGATAAGGACATCGCTCGCGCATCTCGGCCTCTCGCTCCCAGGTACTCTCTCTCGGTGAGTGATGCCTCCACGCGACATGCACCAAAGGAATCATCTAGTTTTACAGCACCTTCTCCATGCGGTCCAAGATCTCCACGGGCTGCTCTGGATAGCTAAGAGTCGGACCAACTTCGATCTCTGAGTGATCTAGTACATGGCTAGGATCTGCCATGTACCATCTTAGCTGCGATATGTAGAATACATTGTGAACTCCATCCAATGCAGGTGGCAAGTCTAGTCTGTAAGCAACTGCACCGACCCTTCCGAGAATATTGAAAGGTCCGATGAATCGTGGAATAAGCTTCCTGCCTCCACCGAAACGAATCGTGCCATATGTCAGAGAAATCCTCACGAAAACCAGACCGCCAACCTAGCATGTAACATAGCTTTATCACTCTAACTAAAATAAGCAATCACAAGCAATGCAAAACAAAATCTATACCTCAAACTATAATGGTCTCTGGTGGCTATCGACCCAATGCTGATGTCTGTCCAGCGCGACCCGAAGTCTATTCCTGATTAGCTTCACCTTCTCAACTGCATCCACGACCATCTATGGTCCCAATAAGGCTCTCTCACCAACATTATCCTACGATAACGGAGTACGACATCTCCGTCCACACAATACTTTAAATGGTGACATCTCGATATTGGCCTGGTAGCTGTTGTTGTAAGAAAAATCTACCAAGTGAAGATGATCCTTCCAAGATCCTCCAAAATCTAAAACACAGGTGCATAGCATATCCTCAAGATTTTGAATAGTCCTCTCCGACTGCCCATTTTTTTGAGGGTGATATGCGGTACTGAACTTGAGCTGAGTGCCCAAGCTAGCCTACAAACTCCGCTAGAAGTGGGACATGAAGCGACTATCCCAATCCGAGACTATGCTCATAGGAACTCCATGCAATCTGGCTATCTAACGCACATACATATCCAGGATCTTCTCCGTAGATGTACCCACTTTGAATGGCAGAAAGTTGGTTAATTTCGCCAACCTGTCTACGATTACCCAAATTATATCTTTACCTCCTGGAGAACGCTGAAGCCCTAAAACAAAGTACATCGTTACATGCTCCCACTTCCACTCTGGAATGGGTAAAGCCTGAAGCAATCCACCTGGCCTCTGTCTCTCTGCCTTTACCTGCTCCCATACCAAGTATCTGGATATGAAGGTAGCTACCTCCCGCTTCATACCATACCACCAAACATGCTCTCTCAAGTCCCTATACATCTTGTTGGCACCTGGATGCATAGGGTACTGATATCGATGTGCCTTCTGAAGAATCTTCTCGTGCAATGCTCCACTCGGCACACATAATATGGTACCATACCGCAATGATCTATCATCTGCAATGCTGAAGTCCGCTGCCAATCCTATCTGGACCTGTGCTCTGATGCTCCTCAGAGACTCATCCTCGAACTGTGCGGCTCTGATCTGGGCCATCAACTCTTACTGTACCTGAAGTCCCCATATCTGTGCTGCAACTCCAGGAACTAATACCTCAATGCCCAAACTATCAAGACGACCAACAAATGTCTGTCCCTCGTCAAATACATGGCCACTGGATACTTGCTCAAGGCATCCACGACTACGTTGGCCTTCCCTGGATAGTACTGCAAAGCAATATCGAAGTTCTTCATCAACTCCAACCACCGCCGTTGCCTTATGTTGAGCTCATTTTGTGTAAACACATACTTCAAGCTCTAGTAGTCTGTAAAGATCTCTACCCGCTCTCAATACAAGTAGTGCTTTAACAGTTTAAGAGTAAAAATAACTGCTGCCAACTCCAAGTCATGGGTAGGGTAATTCTTCTCATGCGGGCATAATTTTCTGGAAGCATAGGCAATCATCTTCCCATTCTGCTGTAACACACAACTCAAACCCTTATCCGATGCATCAATATATATAGAAAATCCTTTTGCCCCTGATGGCAATGTCAATATTAGAGCTGTAGTCAACCTCTTCTTTAGCTTCTCAAAATCAGACTGGCAATCCTCAGTCCAGACGAACTCCACGTCCTTCCTGTTTAGTCTAGTCATTGACTCCACAATCCTGGAAAAATCTTAAACAAATCTCCGATAATAGCCTACTAGTCCAAAAAAATTCCTGATCTTCGCTACTGAACACGGGGTAGCCCACTACTCAACTGCTAAAATCTTCTTTGGGTCTACTGAGATCCCGTCTCCTGTAATCACATACCCGAGGAATTTAACCTTATTAAGGAAGAACTCATACTTCGAAAGCTTGCCATATAGCTTCTCCTTCATGAGGGTCTCCATAACTATCCTCAGGTACTTCTTATGCTCCTCTGGGGTCTTCGAATAAATCAATATATCATCAATGAATACTACCACAAACTGATCCAAGTATTGATGAAACACCTTATTCATCAGGTTCATGAATACTGTTGGAACATTGGTCAACCAAACGGCATCACCAAGAACTCAAACTGCCTATACCGAGTCCTGAAATCTGTCTTCGGAATGTCTTCCTTCTTCACTTTCACCTGGTGGTACCCCGACCTCAAGTCTATCTTTAAGAATACCTTCGCTCCACTCAACTGATCAAATAAATTGTCAATCCGTGGTAACGGATATTTGTTCTTAATAGTGAGGTTATTGAGTGCCCTATAGTCGATACACATGCCTACCGACCCATCCTTCTTTGGTACAAATAATACCGGAGCACCCCACGGTGATGAACTGGAGCGAATGAAGCCATTTTCCTATAACTCATCCACCTGCTTCTTCAACTCTGCCAGTTTGCTGTTGTTCACCCTATAGACGTGCTGTGATATTGGCTCTGCGCCTGACACCAAGTCTATAGAGAACTCCACATCTCTGTCTGGTAGCAACCCTGGCAACTCCTCCGGAAAGACGTCTATATACTCAGCAATCAATGGATATGGGGGCTCCTGCTCTTCTACCAAAGCTCCACAGAAGTCTCCTTCGCTCTGCTCTGCTGCTCCTCTGACAAACTCAAACTTTGGCTCTTCTGGTATCTAGAATAAAACTCTGCCTCCATGATAATCGATACTAGCATGGTGCCTACTCAACCAATTCATCCCGAGTACTATATTGTAGCTCGGAAGTGGCATTACGAGTAGACATACGCTCAACTCTCGGCCTCCCAAAGAAACTCTTCGGTCCTTGCAAACATCACTGACCAGGATAATGCCACCCCCGATCGTGATCTTGCAAGTCCTCGCCAATGGTTCAAACTCAAGATGATGTTTTAGAGCAAAAGATACAGATGCAAAACTATGTGAAGTACCAAAATCAAATAAAGCATGAGATAGGAAAGAATCAAGATAGATTGAACCTGAGATAACATCACTGACTGTCTCCTCCTCCTCGATGGTAAAGGCAAAAGCTCGCCCTGTAGCTGGGCACCTCTCTGCTGCTGCTAGTGCTTAGAGAACTGCTGATATGTGGTGGTAGAGGAGGTCCTCTCTGCTGTCCCGCTGGTGGTCTTGCGGGTGCTCTCTGTGCCTGAGCTTCGCCATGTGCTGGACGAGTTGGAAATTTAGGATAAGCCCTCAACTGATGGTCTCCTGATCCGCAGAATAAGCACTGGCCTAATATCATCATGCATGCATCCCATCCATGTCCTTGCTTCTTACAGAATGTGCAAGTAATAGCTGTCCTCTGGATCTGGTGTATCTGTTGTGTCGGCGCTCTAACTGGTCCATGATACTGCTACCTCGGCTGCTGGAAGTGCCTCTGGTGTTGTTGCTAAAAATAAGGGTATTTTATTGGACCTATATTCGTACTGGATCCTCCTATGTCTCTCGACCTCTTAGATCCAAGCTCTAGATCATCCTCTGCCCATTGTACCTATCTCAGAATCTCCTTGAAAGTAGCGGTGGGATCTCTATTCGTATGTAATTTGATCTCCCTGTTCAGGCCCTTCCTAAAATTCTTGGCTCTTTCTATGGGGTTCTGTCCCTCCATAAAGCGGTCTAATCTGCAATACTCTACCGCATACTCATCTATCGTCATACCTCCCTGACCGAGGTATTAGAACTGGCTCTCTAGAGATGTCAGAGCCATATCTGGAAAGAACTTTTCCATGAAGAGTGCTTTGAAACCTTCCCAAGTAAGTCCTGGTGCTGAGATCCTGGGGTCCATCCTGAACCAATTCAACGCAATATCGAACATCATGCTCCCCGAGGCCTCTATCTGCAACCTCTCTAGAATCAGCACCAGCCGTAGGTTCCGCTCAATATCTTCTATCCAATCATCAGCATAAATGATCCCTTCAGTGCCTTTAAAGTCCTTTAGCCCTATCCTCTTAAAATCTATGATAGTCCTCGGCCTCGGCTGCTGCGGGGTGAACTGAGGTGGTATCGTCTATGGCTGGACTAAGGTGACTCTCTCGATTGCTGTAAGCGTAATCTGGTGAGCATTCTCAATGCCCTGTCATATAACCTCTTACTGACGTTGTTATACCTCCATTATCTTCTGAAAGAGTACAAACATTTGTGTTTGATTGACTGCAGATGTGGGGTGGAAGATCCCCTAAAACTGTCGGCGTTGCCCTCTCTACCGGAGGTGTAGCACCTCCGAAAGCTGATACGGAAATGCCCACCTGGATCGGTGAAGCAGACCTCTAGAATTTAGCTACTGGAATAGTGTCTGATGGTGCTTCCCTCAAAGGCGATGAAGTGACCGACCTTGCTGACATTGCGCATGAGCACTGGGAACACGTCTTCGGTGGCATCCTAAAGATAGATTGAAAAAAAGAATCATTATTGAGTATTATACGATATCATCAAAGAATGACAGATTTATTCAAATTAAAGAAAATATTCTAATAGAGAAGGATAGCAAAATGGATATTTGGAAGTATTTCCTAGTTGTGATTGAGTATACGCCCTCAGCCTAAATCATAAATCCTAAAGCAGGCTCATAGCAGTACTCTAGGTGAGCACTACTAAGATATCGCTCTATATGAGACTCTAGACCTGCATGGGCCAACACTAAAAATATGTTACGACCCACACCCAGATATTCGGGCACGAGTATGTGGGTACGTCCAGCCTACGCCATAACATCAATGGTAGAACACTGTCTGGGTCAACTCTACTATCTAAACATCTCACATAATATATATGGTACATGTTAATCATCTCAACTCCAAATGGAGGAACAATATGGTATCTCATAAATGTAACTATACTCAATCATAATGCAACTAAGGAAGATAAGCACGATATGGAATAACGAAAGAAAGAGAATCACAAAACATCCACTAGACTGAAATAATATACACATGCCAATAACCTCAATAAAATTCTAATACAATCTACACAAAATAATCTAAACCTCCTCAGGCTCGGGTACTAAGTCCTCCTGGTCTTCAGGAGTATCCTCTAATGATATGCCCTCCTGCGGCCCGTAGTATGTAGGACACTGGTCTATGAGCCAATCTTCTAAAAAATATATTCAGTCACGATTGGAGCAAAGTACATACCTCTGAAAGCAGTTTCAAATATATAATCGATCATATAAAATAGATAATATAAAAAATACAAGATAACTAAACAACAGAATAAAATAAACTAGAGTGAACAGGTAATGTACTGAAAAGAAGGACATACAATAGAATATATGCAATATAATAAAAATAACTAAAATCTAGCTAATATGCCATCGAATACAAGTTTATTATGTGATCGATTTAGGTTGAACACGAATACAATATGGTAACTTGATTACAAGTGTGGTATATAATCGACATGTATACAAATACATTGGGGTTTGATCACATAATCAACTCCTATTCTCCCATCCCCAACTAATACCAATAGATCCAATCACGACACGTTACGAACACGAATATGGACACACTAAACACGAGCAGTATGTGTAAACGAATATAAGAACACTAAACACGAGCAGTGTGTGAATACGAAGTACAGTAAATCAATACCCGATACACACGATAAAATACATGTGAAAAAGTACACGCTGAACACGGTAAGGGATAACATCTTCTGGCAGGATCCATGTAGTACCAGTCCGTGAAACCAGTGTCGGAATCAAGTATACAGATCTATAACATAAGATATATACACTATTATAAAATAAAAACTAACAAAAAATGTACTCGCCTGAGGTCCTGAGCAAGGTGTGTCTCTCGATGCCCAAGCTGGTACCACACAGACCTATATATGGTATATTGCATTAATACAAGATTTTGGAATAAAAATAAGTTAAACTAGTTCAATTCTAGGTCATAAAGTCATTTCTAAGTCAAAATAGTCAAACTAGGTCAACTCTTAGTTAAACTAGTCAAACTTGGTCAAAGTAGCTATTTCTAGGTTGTATGAGTCCATCTCTAGGATATTTGGTCCATATGCTATGTAAATAGGCTATACTAGCTATGCTAGGATACTAGGATACCAATAAAATACCATATCGTAAGATACGCAAGCTATTAGATATAAAAATAATATAATATATATATATACAAGATAAAATATATAGTACTCCTAGTCAAACTAATACTAAGCGGATACCTTGTCTTTGAACCAAATACGGTATTACACCACCTACACACCCATCTTGATATACAAACTCAATACCATGAGTATAAACCAATAACTTGACATTACCTTGGTATCACACGGTAATACAATATCTAACATTAGCTAACTAACCAACATACCTCATTATACACTAACATGCATTTAAACGTATAACAATACTATACCAACTATCATAACTAACATACCCAATGGATATTCAATACCTATACCCAAGATACCTCAACTCTAGTTACCTTGGTGTAACTCAAGGTAAACTAGAAATAATACTAACTAATGCTTATATATATATATATATACCAACTAACTTATCAATATAACTAACTTAGCTTATTAACTAGCTTACAAACTTATCTACAACTTAATTTCTAAGCACTCAAGCTACTGATGCTTATTGCTACTGCTTCTTCTTATCACTGCTGCTACTTATCGCTGCTGCTGCTACTGCAGCTTACTGCTTCTGCTTATCTCTGCTGCTGCTTATTGCTGCTACTGCCGCATCTTACTGCTTCTGCTTATCTATGTTATTGCTTATAGCTGCTGCTGCTGCTGCTCTGCATCTACTGCTGCTTATCCCTGCTGCTGCTTCTTGCTGCTTTTATTGCTACTTACTGCTGCTTTTGTTGTTGCTTTCTGCTGCTTTGGCTGCTGCTTTCTGCTGCTTTTTCTGCTGCTTTTCCGGCCTGCTTTTCCTATAATTTCCCCCCTCTAGCTCACATGCACACATCTAATACACACATACACTCACTCAGATATATATATATATATACATATATATATATATATATATATATATATATATATATATATATATATATATATATATATATATATATATATAACCACACTAGTGATGCACATACACTCTCATATTCTCCCATAACCACAAATACATCAAAATAAAATATATAATATACACATAATTATATATATACATATATATATCATATAACAATTATAATTATAATACTCCAATAGCTATAACCAAGGTATATTGAATTAAAATGCAAAAAACAAACACGTGGAGTGCACCGTACCCGTATCACACTCGATCTATGATTCGCTTGTGATACGGCTCCACCACAACACCAAACGTACCCCGAAGGACATGAGTAAGTCTAAAATCATAATTAGAAGCAACACGAAGTGTTAGCTATTTATCTACGTGTCCATGTCAAAATGTGACATGCTCAAACCTCCATATCGGAAGAAAACTCCCAAATCAACCTGTATCGCCAAATTATCGGAATACATCCTACACGTATCCAATTATGGATACGACACTAGTCAAACACATGTCAATTTGGTCTAATTGACCTATTGACAAATACAAGATGTGTCAATCTCGGAATTCTCCCAAAATTGACATAAAATACCACATAACTTTCTCCATAGGCCTCCTATGAACCTAATTATAATTCCTATGGGTAGCCTTAGTACATGAGAGGGTTCCTAATAATTAAATTACATATTTAGAGTCTAATTAGAGAGAGAAAAAAACTGAATTGTACTTATTAGGAGATGGATTTCCAATAAAATTCTCCAAATGAGTGTCAAGAGCCTTCAACTTGTAGATCCTTGCTCCTCCTTGTAGATCCTTGATTCATCCTTGTAGATCCTTGATTCCTCCTTATTCTAATAGCCTCTAATGATGAATAGGGAAGGAATTGGGAAGGAATTTGTGTAGAAATTGGTGTAAGAATGAAGAAATTTGGAAGAGAAAAATTCTAGATCTAGATTTGGAATAAAAAATAAAGAGAGAGAGAGTCTCTCCCCACTCCAATTGGTGGCCGGCCTCTACCCCCTCCTCCAAACTACTATAAAAAGTTTACAATACCCCTTGGGGCTTGTCATGAAGGAATTAATTAAGGAGAGAAGGTTCTAGTCTAATTGGTTTAACTAATTAATGCATCATCCTAATGAATGGGCTTACTATTGGGCTCAATTCTAACTAGAATTAAATATTGGTCCATGGATCTTATCTAAACTAGTTAGGTCCACTACACAAGTCCAAAATCAAATACTAACATCTAACAATAAATAAATAATATTTACAATATGCACAATATTTAATATTATATTCCTAAAAATAAAAATATCCATGCCAAATTATCAAACTACCCCTAGTTGGAAAAGTGAGGATGACAAGACAAATGGTTCGTAGCCTTGATATCTACGCTTATAGTTTATATCCACAAGACTATGCTTGTCAATTTTCCAACCTTGATCATGAATTCGATCGAACCATTCATACTTGAATAACACGATCTTAGCTGGTTTTATGCCACAATTATATGTCAACTCTATAATATCTAGTAAGATGCCAAAGAAATCATTGTCTAGATCGGCGTTTTATAGTACGAAGCTTTGATACACAAACAACTTTTTTCGTGGAATCAAGATCCAGGAAGCTGTCTCTTATCGGAGCATTTGTTGACTTGAACCTAAACCCATTCACACAGTAACTTGGCCATATTTTGACGGCAGTAATAGGTCCCTTGGCTAAAGTTCTAATAGATTCAGTCTCGGATGTTATTAGATGATCGACCTAAATACCAAAGAAGCGATAGTAAGTTATTTATTGTGCAAGTGCATACAGAAAAAGTAATTACCGAGATCCTTACATATGTGCGCAACTAAGAAAAAAAATAATGTCTTATTTCTTATTCAACTTCTTCGTCAATTATGCAGGGTCTAACCGACCTCAGCTAAAATTATTATATATGCTGAAAAATAATGAAGCAACTACCGATTAGTAGCATAATATTAGCTTATACTATTACATTGAGATAACGTAAATGTAGACGTATTAATTACTTATCCCTCTAGCTTCTCTGCTTTATCCTTGTCGCAATTGAGTAATGTATATAACTGAGCAGCCCTAAGCTCGTCGTCATTCAAATATCTCTTCTTTATTTTTCTCGAAGGATTTTCGGACGCATTGAATACTTTCAGTATTGCATCATTAGATTCCTGATATCTGTCGTTATTTCTTGGAGCTCTCATTCTATTAGCAACATGAGGTTTGAAATACGTCGAGAAAAATTTTGTAATCTCCTCGAAAACATAAGCTTCACAAATAGAACCCTCAACATGTGCCTTATTTTTTACCTTTCTCTTTAGGTGATTCAGATGTCGCTCGAACGGGTACATCCATCGATAACAGACAGGCCCACCAACACATGCCTCATAGGAAAGATAAATTGGTAAATGCTCCATGGAGTCGAAGAATCCAGGAGAAAATACCTTCTCGAGCTTGCACAGTGTTATCGCAATGTCCTTCTCTTGCTTTTCTAGACGATCGACGAGCAACTTAGTAGAACAAAGATCTCTGAAGAATATGGTGAGCTCTGTCAATGGATCTCAGATGATCAGTGATAAAATATCCAAAAATGCAATCAAAATTAACCTCTCCATGAATACTTGACAATCGTTCCTCTTCATATCCGTCAGTTTATTCTCTTTGAGGTTGACACATATTTTCAAGTTTGACACGTACCCGTCTAAAAAATTTAGGCCCTGAATCCACCTACAAATTCTCTTTTTATCCTCATTCTCAAGTTAGAAAATTGCCTTAGGTTGCTTTAACATTCCATTCTCCTCATCTATCAAATACAACGCAGGACGTCTACATATTTCTTCCAAGTCTAACCTGGCCTTCGGATTGTCTTTCGTCTTCCCTTTTACGTATATTATAGTATTAATTATATTGTCAAACACATTCTTCTCGATAGGCATGACATCAAGGTTATGTCTAATCAGATTGGTGCTCCAATATGGCATATCCCATAATATAATCCTCTTCATCCAGTTATGAGTGCGACCAAATTTGTCACACTTGTACCCCTTAGTAGGCTATTTGATAGCACTTGGTAAATCTTTTACCTTTTTCCATATCGTGTATTCGGGCCACCTTGGCGGTGGATTAGCCTAGTCCACAACGTCGGGACAAAAAGTATTCATGTTCTCCGGTACGGATGATCCTTCGACAGGAATTGTCGATGACAATCAAAAAATAATGGTTTGCCTCCGTGTTTCGAACAAAAAGCCTTAGTGCGTTCTATGCAATACGGACATAAGAGACGACCATGAGTGCTTTATCTCGATAATATTCCATAGGCCAAAAAGTTGTTGATGGTCCACATAAGTTCTTACCTCCTATAAAAATTCTACTTTCTAGAATTACCGTACGTTTTGGCACCTACTTCCAATAGCTGATTCAACTCATCTATCAAGGGCTATAAATACACATCGATGTTCCTCTACGGATTGTTCAGACCCGGGATAATAACGGTTAGGAACATATATGGAGTCTTCATGCACATCCACGATGATAGATTATATGGAGTGACGATCATAGGCCAACATGAATACTGGGAGCCCGAAAGTCCGAATGGGGTAAAACCATCGTAGGAGAGCCCTAATCTGACATAATACGGATTCGAAGAAAAATCTGGATACGCTCGATCAAAGTGCTTTCATGCTTCTCCATCGAATGGATGATCCAACAATCCTTCGATCTATTTCCACCTGTGCCAACTCATCTTTTCTGCAGTCTCCTTCACCATAAATAACCTCTATAACCGTGGTGTCAAAGACAAGTAGTGCATTAAATCGATAGGCTTTCTTGCACCGATAGACCTTCTACTACCAGTGGCCTTTTAGCGATCAGCACTACAGAATCTACACGCATTTTTATCCTTGTCGTCTTTGTAGTACAATATACACCCGTTGTGACATGCATCAATTTTCTTGTATTCCATCCAGAACGATCTCACCATCCTTTTAGATCGGTAGAAGCCTTTAGGTAACTTAGCACCCTCCGGCAAGATCTCTATAATCAACTCCATCATTCGTTTGTAGCATTCTTGCGACATATTAAAATCGGACTTGATGCTCAATAATCTTGTAACAACCTCCAACGGTGAATGATCCTCATAACCATGATATAATAGAGTTATTGCATTATCCAGTAACTCCATGAACTTTGCAGAATCGATATTCGGTGCCTCCTCAGCTGCATCATGATTATCCGGATTGAAACTAGGTTCGGCAGCATCAAAAATCATATTCACGCACCCGTTGTCGTAATCAGTGTGGTCGTGGACATCCATATATGGCTCCACAGGCTCCGACTCTGATGCTAAAGACACAAATTCTCCATGTGAGGTCTACCGACAGTAATTTGGATTAAAACCCCTCGAGTACAAATGATATGTCACATCCACTTCTAAGTGATATTTCAAGTTGCGACATTTCACACACGGACACTTAATCTTGGTATCGTCCATGTACTGAGGGAAAGCCTTGGCAAACTACATGAATTGTTCCATCCCATGTATAAATTTATCTCATACACCGCACATGTCATCAGGATGAAGGTTGTACATCCACGAATGATGGTGCAGGTAGGAATTTAGATCCATTTCTAGATAATTCTGCAAAGATGAATAGACATCATTCAAGTATATTATCCAAATGGATGCAAAGATAAATACACATGTTCATCAAAGTAACAACTCTGATTGATGCATGATTATTCGAGTTGTGATGCGTGAGTATCCATATTGTGATTCATGAGTAGACTTTAAAGTAACAACTTTGTTCAACAAATAGAAATATTATTTATACCTACTTCTATAACTGTACATTTCTATGCCATAGTACATAATATCACATTGATACTCTCTTATATCTTGACACTAGGATATAGTTCAAATATCCATGACACTGACTATACTTGACACTTGGTATTTTGGTACCAGCATACACTCTAGGCCACTCTCTTTTGACACTCAACACATATTTATACCAACTTCTATAACAGTATATTTCTATACCCTTATATATGTATCTATCTATATAGATTATTAATCCTCACTAGCTCAATCATCCCTCACTCAAATATATACACATACACACCTCTCACTTGGACACTCTCGTACACTTGACACACAGACACAAGGTACTACCCATACCCACACACAATATCTTGACTAAAACACATACCCAAATTTATATCAATATAAGTTATTCTGTGTTGGAGTATTGAAGTTGGTATATTAAGCTTAATTACAAAATATAAAGATAACACTTAATACTTGACATATACACACTCAAGGTACTACCCATACCCACACATAATAAGTAGTAGTAAGAGTTTCCAACTCAAAAATTCATGTAAGAGATTTTTAAAAAAACATGTTATTCACATATATATAAAATCAAGGCTTGCGTTAGGCGCACACACACACACACACACACACACACATATATATATATATTACAGAACGTATGTGTCATGTAAGTGTCAGTGTTAGTGTCTGTGTCAGCATGTGTCATGTCACATATATACACATTTTACACAATGTGTCCGTGTCAATATCTCTATCAGTGTATGTGTTATGTCAGTGTATTTTTGTTAATGTGTCTGTGTCATGTAGGCAAGAGGGGGTTAGGGCTACCTAACCGAGGGGGGTCGGGGACAGGGTCGGATAGGTCACAGGGGGAGCACGGTCGGAACCCTAACCCTCATACGGTCGGCACCGGAGGGGGTCACGAGGGTCACGGAGATAAAGAGAAAAGGGGGTTAGGGTTTACCGTCGGAGCCAAAGTGGTTCGCGGGGGGTGAACGGTCGGCGCCAGAGGGGCCGTACGGGGAATGAGGGGGGAAATCAAATTTGGAAATTTTTGGAAGGGGGAAAATAAAATCGGTCTGTAAACCTATATGAAAATATTATTTTAGCGACGTATAGAATATGATGTCGCTTAACATCACAGATTTCATTATATTTAGTGACGTATGAGAGATAACGTCGCTAAATATCGCTATAATAAAAATGATAGCAATATTTTACGACATATGGCGATATTTGCTTCCGTAATATTTTTTAGTCGCTAAGGGTCGTGGACAGTCGCTAACATCGATGTTCTGCGATGTTACTTTCTGGTGTCACTAAATTCATAAATGATAGCGACATCAGTGAGTAACGTCGCTAAAAACATCTCTATTTCCTCATGTTTTGGTAGTGAGCCTCGTTACCAATAATGCTTTAACCATGACCGAGAAATTATTATTGCTACTAGTCGACCAAAAGCCCCCTTTCAAAAAGTATATTCCTTTAACCGAGTCATCCTAAAGAGGTCTCGTTGATGAATCTCTTAAACAGTTTGAGGTATGTCGTTTCTCTAAGAAGTGACAAGAATTTTAGCCTAACTCCTCCTTTTTTTTCTAGGCCGGCACAAATCCTCCCAACTAATAGCATGTATGCCTCCTCTCCACAGGAAGTCCGCACACATACTTCCGATATTCTTGATCATGCTCTTGGGAAGAATAATAGCCTGAATCAAGTACATAGCAACCGTCGAAATGGCAGTTGTGAAAAGTTTAATCCTACACCCAAAGAAGAATATTCGTGCATGCATCCCACCAGTCTCGATTGCCTGTAGTTGAGAAGACCCTCGTACTCCGCGTTAGCGACTTAGTTAATCCAGAGGGGAAGCCCCAGGAATTTAATAAGAAGCATCCCTCCCACAATGTCCTTCTTAGCCAGCCAAGCCTCCTTATTTTCATAAGTTTGATTCATGAACATCTGGCTCTTGTTTTGATGGCTCCACGGACACCAATACATCATCAGCATAAATAAGGTAAGAAACTACTAGTTTTATCTTTCAAAATAAGGGGGTAATCAACTCATCCATAACCTCATCGTCCAACAGGCAATATGATAAATAATCTCTCTATCCGATTAATGACGAGCAAGATGATAAACTATTTTAGATCAACACATAGGCCCAGAAGATTAAGAAACAATGAGAGATATGGTTCGAACAGTAGGAGCCTCCCACAGAAGATGAAATAATACAAATAGATCTTGGTGATAAAGAAGAACACCTAAGGTCCATATTCATCAGTAAAAACCTAGCAGAGGACGAGTGTAGAGACCTGATCACCCTTGTTTGAGAGTATATCGATGTCTTCGCCTGGAGTTATAAGGATATGTCAGTCCTCGACCCTCGAGTGGCCATGCATCGGTTAAAAATTCGACCAAATATTAAACTGGTAAAGTAGCAATAAAGATGTTTTTGTCCCGACATCATAGAGGCTATCGTAGATGAAGTAAAGAAGCTCATCACATACGGTTTAATCATAGAAGAACAATAACCTGAATGGGTCATCAATGTTGTTCCGATAATAAAGAAGAATGGAAAAAATTCACATTTACATCAACTTCCGTGACCTTAATGTTGCCTGCCCTAAGGATGAGTTCCCTATTCCAATCACGGATGTCATTATCGATAATACTTGCAGTTACATGCAGATGTCTTTTATGGATGGCTTCTTCGGATACAACCAGATCAAAATGCATTCAAATTATGAGAAGCATACCTCATTCCGCACACCTTTAAGGATATATTATTATATTGTTAAGCCTTTCATGTTAAAAAATATTGGTACAACATATCAACGTGTCATGAGTGCAATCACACATAAGGAAAATAGTAAATTGCTACATGGACGATATTGATGTCAAAATTTGTCGTAAAGAAGACAACTTACGAGATCTGAAGATTGTCTTTGAGTTGATGCATACTAATCAACTCAAGATGAATCCGACAAAATTACTTCTAGAAGTTGCCAACGACAAATTCCTAGGATTTGTGAATACATCTAAAGGGATTCATATTGATTCTTATAAGGTAAAGGCGATACTGGATATGTGACCACCGAGGAATCTTAAAAAGTTTTGGGGCTTGCAAGGACGGTTAGCCTACCTCTGCAGGTTCATTGCCAACCTATCAAGCCGTTGCCAATAATTCACTCAACTGATAAAGAAAGGTCACTCTTTTATATGGAATAAATCATAGCTGCAAGCTTTCAAAAATATCAAGGAATACCTTACTAGCCCTCCGGTCCTGGTCGCTCCAGTCATGGGAATATGTTTATGTTATGGATCATGCTATGGGAGCATTATTGGCTCAGAAGAACGAGAAAGGGCAAGAGCAAGCTATCAATTATCTCAGTCAGACGATGCTAGGAGTCGAGCACCGATATAATCTGGTCGAGAAAGAATGCCTCGCTTGGTCTTTGCAATACAAAAGATGCGGCATTAGGTGATGGGCCAAACCATCCACGTCATCTTTCGGGTTAACCCCCTTCGAGTCCTCATGATCAAGCCTAGTGCATTGAATTCCCATCTCGCAACATAGGCTATACTTCTCTCACATTACGATATGTTGTTCGTCCCACAGAAGATCGTCAAAGGACAAACATTGGTTGATTTTCTAGCCTCACACCTAGTCCTAGAGGGATCTAAGCTATACAAAGACATACTAACATAACTTCCAAAGAACTTGTGTGGTGGCTATTCTTTGACGGTGCATCTAGGGTAGGACCTAAGGGATATTGTAGCAGTAGTCAGGATTGTACTGATATTCCAAGAAAATCTAGTCATTCACAAGGCCTACTCCTTGATAATGCCATGCTATAACAATACAACATAGTATAATTCCCTTTTAATCAGTCTACAACTCGTTCAACAATTGGAGATTGAATATCTAGAAGCCTACAGTGATTCCAAGTTAATTATAAGCTTGGTTCGAGGAGAATATGAAGTCTTACATAAAGACCTGATACCTTACCATCAAGCCACTTTGAAGATTGCCCAAGGATTTAAAGGATTTTATATTGATTATGTACCACATCTATAAAATGTAGAAGTTGACGCGCTCATAAGATTAGCTGCTCTACTCGCTACCCTAACCAATGTTGAGTACCATTTGACAATATCAAGCCGCAAGCTGTTTAATATCAAGAATAGCACAAAATTCTGAGAGGCGTGCTCAGCAAAAATAAAATTTGAGCCCGTGATTGGATATTCCCGTTTATAGACTTTATCTTATATAGGAATATTGCCGAAAGATCCTAAAGAGGCAGCGTCCATTAAGAAATGTTCATTAAAATTTTGCTATGATTTTGTCACCAAGATGCTCTATCGATGATCCAATGGAGTCTTATTCCAATGTTTGTCAAGCGAAGAAGAAAAAGAAGTTATTAAAGGAGTGCATAACGGCGTTTGTCGTGCACACCAACCTGGTCCCAAATTGTAAGACCGCCTCCGGAGTATAGGCTACTACTGGCCTACCATGTCAGTGGATACTACGGAATATGTGAATAAGTGCAAAGTATGCAAATTTCATGCGGACTTAATCCACCAGCCATTAGAGTTTTTACACCCGACAGCTACTTCATGTCCTTTTAAAGCTTGGGGGAATGGATATAATCGGTTCCATCAGCCCACCATCGATAAAAGAACCTCAATTTATTCTCGTAATAACTGACTACTTCTTTAAGTGGGCTGAAGTTGTACCATTGGTCGAAGTAAAGGTCTCTAATATTGTCAACTTCCTCAAACACCACGTGATATACCATTTCAGAGTCCCAACAGATCATCCACGATACCATCCCCCAGTTCGTGAATCAGATATTTCATCAATTTTGTGACACACTAAGGATCTAGAATATCACTTCGATAGCCTACAATCCAGTAACAAACGGATTAGCAGAAGCTTTTAACAAGACAATCATCAAGCTACTAAAATTGTTGTTCTCACCAATAAACGAAAGTGGAATAAGAAAGTAATTGAATGCTTATGGTCTTAACCACACTATAATTCAAACACCAGCGAGCAATATAACTTATTCCTTGGTGTACGGGAGCAAGGTTGCCACCCCTGGAAACCCAGATCCCATCTATTCGAATGGCCCTAGCTAAGATGACTACCTAAGAGAATGATCGACAACGCCTGCGAGAGTTAGAAGTGCTTAATGAGAAGCGGCTACAAGCACCACAACGGATTGAACTATATCAACCTTGCATTTCTAGAGCCTTCAACCAAAAGGTCAAGGAGAGAACGTTCAAAGTCGGCGATTTAGTCCTCATGGTCATGATGCACAAGAGAAAAGGAAAATTTTAGGCCAAATGGGAAAGAAACTTCATAGTTGAGTCAGTATTTTCCAACGGCACCTATCGTCTAGCTACAAAAAATAATGATCTGACAATGATGCATATCAACAAAAAATTCCTGAAGAAGTACTACGCTTGACACCACTAGGGTCATACCACTTTAGCCTATGATTAAACTTCTTACCTTTCCTTTCCTTTCTACCTAATCCCCAGAGAGTTGGTAGATTAAATTATAATTTCAGTTTTAACAATCCAGAGGCCCAACGTCTCTTAGTAAGGCTCCAAGCGGATTTTACCTTCCATGGCTACATATATTTATGCAATATGAACTTGATCACTCACCATTGGATATGGATATCTATCCTATGCTCCCTATTATATCTTGTAATGCATTCACACTCCGTAATGGATGATCAATCTATATGGTTATATACATATTGCCTCTGAACAGTTATATATCTACGATCTTTATGATCATATTTCTTTGAAATTCGTCACCATATTTCACATTTCAATCTTTTGACTTCATGGAATAGAAAAACTATCATATTTATATAACCTCTGATAGTCTCAACTTTCATTCCTTCAATACAATCCTCTTTATTTTAGGATATGTCATGAAATACAAACTTTTTCGAGTGTCCATTTAAAGGTAGTTTAAGTCCATTATTACCTCTGGACAGCCAACTCTCTAGAATTATCAAACTCAGTTGTTCCAACTATATTAGATTCCAAAAAAGTCCAAGGTATATCCTATCATTATTTATTTCTATTTATCATCCTTTTTTCTACTTTCTACCACCACACTACAAAGTCCTTACAAATTCACAGGATAGTAGAAGCCGAGAGCTAGATTCTTATGAAAGCAAAGCATAAAGAGGGACTTCCATTAAGTCCAAAGGAGAGCTACAAAAGATGGCCAGATATACCATATTTAGAAAAAGGAGAAGGGAAAGAAGTAAAAGAAGCTACTCAAAAGGAAAACAATCAAAGTCACTAATCACATTTGTTGTCCTGTAGAGAAAAAACAACGCGGCATAAAAACAATGATGAAAGGTATCCACTCCTAACTGTACATGTCTCACATGCAGATCCAGAGAGGTAGAACCAATGCTTGGTGTCATGCTTGACGACTTAGTGATGTCCTCCAACCTTAAGCCGATGATGTCAAAAATGTGATGAGCCATGGCCATCTTGAGGCTATCCAAATCCCTCCTTTGTAGGATGTTGAAAGATGCCAAGGGTGAAGACTAGGCCAAGTTGATTACAACTGCGACAGCCTGCTTCAGAGAAATAGTAGAAAGCGTACCAGTTAGCCTCCAAAGGTTATTGTTAGCTTTCTTAGGTTCCATGGATGGAGTCTTCAAGCCTCCTCTGCCAACAAGCCCCCATACTTATAAAGAGAAGAAGTGGTGGTTCATCTACTTAAGGTAATGCATGGTAAGGTGAGCAGATCCTAATTGACATAGGAAAGGACCAGGACGGCTGTGAAGGTTCATCCTTTCATGATGAATCTGGAAAATTGCAACAACTACATGTCAAATCCTAAACATGCCCAATCAGACGTAATGCTTCTTTCAAAAGAGGCCAATCAAGGCTACAAAACTACGTTACCCACCGCTTTCTTCCACGTCAGGAACACACTTCAAGTCATCTTCCTCTATGGGCAAGGCATACCATACCATCTCAAATCTCTCTACAGGGTCTTTGATCCTTTTTCATCCCCAAGGAGGTGTTCTGCAAGAACTCTTCTTTCCACCAACGATGCTCTACTACCTATTTCCTTCTCCACTCAAGTGTTTTCTCACCAAGGCTGGGCATGCTTCTATTGGTCAAAGTATTTTCGATGGTCACTTCAAAAAATTTTTAGGGGATATTGTAGAAGAATGAAAAAGCTTTAAAATAGATATCATTTCCTACAAAAAATAGCTCAAGGCACTCTGTAGTGGAAGAATCAAGATAATGTCCTTCAGCGGAAGAAGGGATCAATATGTCATCTCATATGATAGGCCATCAAATGCCCATGCACTCAAGAAACCTATAACACGTCAATCAACATGATGATCGTCGTAAACCTATCATCTAGGTCAGAGCCTATCCCATATATAACAAGATTTTATCTTTTCTCATGAAGGAAGATTACTTCAGTAGGCCTTCCACCCGTGAAAAGGGGCATCAATGCTCTCTTTTTCCTAACAAAAAAACCAGAGCAACATTGTTGGTCCACAACCTTCATCCTCAACTAATTACGTGGGAGACGTGCTTCAACCACTCATCACATGCACATGCGCAACCACTCTGCCAGAAGCTCCAACTTAGTGCATACGTAGACAACTATCGGCCAATAGTCAGCCACTCTCCTCCCCCATGATCTTAAAGTGGAAAGTAA
Organism: Iris macrosiphon; assembly: GCA_036927795.1. Classification (NCBI taxonomy): domain Eukaryota; kingdom Viridiplantae; phylum Streptophyta; class Magnoliopsida; order Asparagales; family Iridaceae; genus Iris; species Iris macrosiphon. The sequence continues at coordinate 24,315,122 of JAYESA010000007.1, read as the reverse complement.
ATAATTACAACTGCAAAGCCACCTGGCATCTCCAGAATAAAGCACCCTCTTTTCGGCTATGAATCTGATCGGTTACGATGGTGCGTGTGCCAGGTCATTTCTGTTACAGGCCACAATCTCCTATGGAAGCTCCCCACCCAGTGGTTTCTTTCCACCTATAGCTCGATGCTACAGGAAAGTCAAGTGCAACGGTCGGCAGGTCATTCTTTTATAAATACCTGGCACTTTGTAATTTTTAAAGGACAAACTAAATGACAACAAATTATTTGTCCATTGAAGTGAGTTTGGAAAAACTTTCGTTTAACAACAAAAAAAACGTACAAAAAAATCCTAAACAGAAAATCTAAGTACAATATTTTAATTTGGGTAATGTGATGATGGAGATCGAGTACTGCAGCGACTCTTTTACTTCGTTGATGGTCCGACAAGGGAATGAGGGATGCTCTCTTCTCTTCTCTTCTCTCTCTCTCTCTCTCTCTCTCTCTCTCTCTCTCTTGAGCTTGTGTGCACGTACATAGCTCGTCTGGAAGGGTATGGTCTTTGAAGCAGAAAAATCCAGCCAGCCTTGGGAACATCTAAGTTGCTCCTATTTGTAGCCATCATGTTGATGGGCTATAGGTGTCGTATATTCTTCTGTTTGGTGGTCGCAAGGGGGCTCCTTCAATAGGATGTGGTTGCCGGCACATACGATGGGCATGCTACCATGTGTACATCCTTAACAGGATATAGTTGAGTCCAGGTCGGGCTGACATGTAGTATTTGTTATGATTTGTTGTTGTTGAGGATATGGGCGGTTCTCGTCTTCTCTTTACGGGACTTGGTCGGCTTGACACGTGGCCCGCATTTAGTTGAAGAAAATTACTTCAGTCATAATAGAAAGATTTTTATCTCAGAGAACTTTGCCACTTTCGACGCATGGATTCTGGGACGTATGGGACGCATGAAACGCATGGAGTTTGGAATACATGGGGCCAAAGATGCATAAAATACATCGATTCCGGTATGCATGGGCCAAAGACGCATGAGACGCATGGAGTCTAGGATACATGAGGCCAGAGACGCATGGAATGCATGGAGTCTGGGATGCATGGGGCCAGAGATGCATAGGATCTGGGATACATGTGGCCTCGTACATGTGGTGTTATACCCCTGTCAGGCGTCATTATTAGTCTAACGAGAGCTTCTTGTTGTTTAATGTGCACACGTCTTTCGAGACATTTAGAAAATTATTTTTGTCAGGATTCTGTGTCGTATGTAATATTTGTGTCAAGCCTTTATGTGGCCAATACTTGGGGCACATGTATGCTGCCTTTTCTTAGCTGCATGATCATTTTGCGGCCTGATTTCTTCTGAGTCAACCTTGGGGCGCATGTTTATTGGGCGCATGAATCTAGACTTTTCATGCTTATATAAGACCCCCTTCAAAGTTTTTAAACTGAAAAGTTTGGAATACTTTGAATAAGAAGCATGGAGGATAGGACTTTGGGCCGCATGGATGACAAGCCACATAGACGAGTCTTTGTTAGGCTGTCAAATCTTTATTTAATACAGTATTTGGCTCGATCCTTGATTGTATCTTCTTGGGATTCTAAACCATCTCTCAGTAAGGATTCTGAAGTAACGGTTTCTCAAAGGATAAGGTTGAGTGGAAAAACCCAAGCGTTGTCGTCATAATTAATATTGATAGCGCAGCACAAGAATCAAGGAGTCACCACCATCTCCTTTACCCTATAAATAAGGAGGTTTGCCGATGAGAGAGAACTTTTTTTCTCTGATCGAGTTTTTTCTTTTTTGTCTTCGACCTTTTATCTGTCTCTGACTCTCTGCTCGATCACCATGGCCCCAAAGCTTTGTCATCTTTATCAAAGTCCAAAAAGCCTGACGACAAGGAAAAGTGCCCCGCGTCCTCGTCTAAGACAAAGGATGAGGCCCCGACTTTATGTTCAAGTGTCTATCCAAGGTAAGGATTAGAGGAGGAGGAGTCTGGACACGAAAATACTTTGCACACAGTCTGCTGCATGGATTAGAACATGTACGGACTTTCCATCTGATCCAGCCGTATGTTTTATGCATTGGTCTCACTTTGGCAGCATGAGCCGGTCTTGACATGGCCGCATGGATGGAATTACATACGTCTCACTCGGGCGCATGGATTTTCTGACATACGCCAAATATGACCTGGTCGTATGCGTCTTACTCGTCCGCATGGATGTCCTGACACGCGCTTGGCATGACTTGGCTGCATATAAGGAACCATATGCGTCTGACATGACTTGGTTGCGTGTATGCCTTTATATGCCTAAGTGGTCGCTTGGTGCACATGCTATCTTGATGGCTCTAACTATCTTCTTGTTCCCAAATCTTGCAAGGAATTTACCCGTGGCTCCGTCAGGAGAGGTGCTTATTGGCCATGCTCAGGCTGCATTGGGCATAAGATTTGACCATATAGTGGAAAATATCCAGGCCAAGATAAACAAGGATCAATCTGAGGTGAGGCTGAAGTTGATAGCGGATCAGCCTTTATTTTACTTACTCAGCCAACTGAACTCCGGACCGATTGTGCATAACAAGAATATTTCTTATTTGAAGCCCATTTTCCTATTCGGGGATGCTCTTACTACCTCAGACCCCAACGTGCTGAAGATAAAATAGAACAGGGACTTCACCTCTGGTGGGATGAAGATATACATACCTACGATGGAGCACTATTTTACCATATCAGCTTTCAATATAGTCTCTTTCGAGGAGGATGTTGGGCAACCTGACTCCAGACCAAAAGGGGGTCTGGGTCGGCCGTATTCATCACAACTCCAAGATAAAGAGGGAAGTAGCAACATCAAAGGAATCATTTTCTTACTCCCTTCGCGGGTTAGAACCCGGCATCTTTGTAAGTGAAATGGTACCAAATATTTATTTCTACGATGTTGAAACCTTCATAAACCAGCTTGCAGACAAGGAGTCATATCCAACGGGTAAAATATACCTGCTAAACTGGGTGTATTATTCACCTTCTTGTATTATTTTGACTATATGGGTACTGGAAAAGTACGAACAGTTTTTAAAGGAGCTCAATCTCTACTACGCCATAAGGGATTTCTGTTATGGCCAGGAGAAGAACCCGATGTTATTCATGGCCTTGATCGAAATGTACAACTGTAGCACTGGAACCTTCTTTACCCTGGCAGGGAGTTGGGACTCGCCCTTCACGAGATGTACGATGTTTCGCGGTTACCCTAGGGAGGGAGACGTATGAAGAGTATACGCCTGATAACAAAGAATTCAAGGAGTTTGAGGAACAACACCTAGGTTTTCTTACAGTGTATCGGAAGTTGTTATGTCACCATAGCACTTGCCAGAAGACCTCGAAGAAGAGGGATAAAAGCACGGAGGGAAAGTTACCCCAAACCACTACCTAGATCCATCACCTTTTTGAAATTGTAGCTTCAGGCCAGGTCACTGTTCGAAAACCTTGGTCTCACACGGTCATTTGCGATCTGGCACGTAGCACTAAAAGGACGACTGCAATCGGTGAGGGGTTTGGTAGCTCTAGCGATACCTTATCAAGATATCCAGCCATTGTCAGACAAAGCCATGCTAGCTGGATTCTTGATGGTATGGCTAAGAAATTGCGTAGTCCTGGGAGGTTCTGGGTCGATTGAGAGAGCTAGACGCAATCTCATCCTCCCTGCTGTAAAGTTGGTTTTTGGTCACCGCCTCACCTTACTCCCAGTGATGGTCTACAGCATCTATCGTAGACTTCATGCTTTTACCAGCAAAGTGCTGGCCCATGACGGTCTCGAAGATTTCAACCGGGTTGAGATGCCTTATCATTATTTAATAGGGTGGATGTTAATGCACTACCCATCACTGATGAGTTCTGGCCTCGAGGGGATGACGACAGAAGCTGATGCCTTCATTCGCCGATATGGTAGGATGCCCTGAGATTATACTGTGGTTCCTGTGTGTCGGCACCCACTCGCCCATATGGCAAATTATTCTTTTTTTGTCTCGGTCCCAAAATTCACCAAAGATGAGGTGAATAGAGTTCATTGTGATAGTGGTGTTGACCGTCAGGTCTTATCTCTGAGGCTCTTCAGCTAGTTACTCTCTATTCGACCTTCGTATTTAGCGTACTGGAATCGAAACCTTGTCTTCTTGGAGCCTTATCTGTCGAGAAGGTTTTTTCGCCAGTTCGGGTACAACCAACTTATGTTTTGCAATCCCAGCCCATGTCTTAATTTTGAGGGTAGTATTCTTGATGGGGCTCGAGCCAGGGATTATTATTCTGCAACCAATACCCATGTCAGATTTACGCAGCCATACGCTAAGATTTCGGCACATATTATTCATGCAGCGGGTAACTTTCATGTATCTGTTAATGCACCACCATTCGACTTTGATCGGGATACTAGATTTATCGTAGGCACTAAGATGAATCCCCGGAGTGGCGGGTCCAATAAAGGTCGAGGGAAGGCAAGAAAAAGGCTGCGATATTGCCTACTGCCCCCGACTCGACGACAGGGGAGGAGAATACTTCTGACGACCCTACCCCTCCGGTGGACTCTCTAATGAAGCACAGGGCTTCTCCGGTGTGGAGCCCTCCATATAAGAAGAGAAGGAAGGGACTGTCTGCGGTCGCGAGGTCGAGTTATAGAAAAAGGGTTACTATAAGGACCCTACGCAGGCCATGGGAGAAGAGGAAGAGGAGAAGGTAGGACCCCTTGCATTGGTCATTTTCTAACCGGATCCCATTCGTGAAGCCGAGGCAGTATCCCTACGTCCTTATAGATTTATTGCTATGTCCCCTTTTTATGACACTCTTCGTCCTGGTTTATTTGAATTTATACAGAGACTGGGAGCAGGGGTGAGGACACTTACTCCATGGATCGTTACAGCAGGGGTTTCTTACTGGAAGGAGGAGACGACATCATCTTATTGCAAATTGTATGTTGGCGTGCCTGTCGCTGAGACGGTGGAAAGGTTCGACAAGGAAGGCGACGCTTCCTTGGCCGACACTTCGGTTGGAGATGTGGGCACCATGGGGACGACCATGTCCGCTCCGAAGGAACCGCTAACTCTGATACCTCACCCAGGTATATTATTTTTTTCGTTTCTCAAGAGATAAGGTTTTTTGGTTTTAATTCTTTGTTATTTGGGTGAAGTTACTCATTGATTGATTTGATTTGACATGCCCTTCCTCGCCGATAAACATATTTAACACGGTGGCGAAAGAGAGTATGGCAGAGGAGGCTGAACCAGGACTCATCAGGGCAAGACCTGGGTCAGTCCCATCTTCCTCCGTGGTTGGAGAACCTCTTGAGGGAACTTTGACAGGCATGTAGCCTGCTTCTGATGTCGATCTTCCTGGAGTGTTGGTTGTCAAGAAAGATGTAAGGGAAAGAGAAAGAGCTCGTGGGGAGGCTGAGCCATTCTCTCACTCTTCTGGGGTGTAGGATACCCGACGGGGCCTCCTGTTAAGGCTAGTATAGGGGAGGCCTCAACTGTTGCAGACCTACTTGGTGTGGCGACCGCTTCGTCACCTCCGTGGGCTAACGTTGGGCGACATAAAGTCGCAACACCCTCAGTTTATGGGGGTAACATTCTTCCCGAGGGATCCATTTCGGGTCTTAATGGCTTGAAGCCCAATGACGAGGGCGTTGTACTCTGCCACATTGTTAGAACACGGCTCTGTGAGGGAGTAAGTGCAGTTTATGACTAGATCATGTGGGGATATCAGTACTATTCCGACGCAAGCGATAATATTGCCTTTGGGCCCTGTTCTTGAAGTACCGTCGAAGAACATTCGCCAAACGACTTATGTGCTTGTGGTCATGTTTGAGCCCATTACTTTGTTTGGGATCTCCTCGTAGAGCTTTAAGATTTTCGATACAGGGTGGGCTGCCAAAATTTTTTCCAATGCTTGGCCTTTGACCACCTTTTATGGGACAAATACCATGTTGTACGACGACAGCAATATTGCCTATGTGGCTAGGAGAGAGTTGAGCGCTCTGGGTTTAGTCATAAGGACCCTGAGAGAATTAACTCGTGAGATCATATGTATGGTTTTGTCTTCGCATGTAATACCGGGTCTTTTGAATAGAGAAGACCAGAGTGAGACACTCCTTCTCAATGAGATTTTACTTATGCTCTGCGCCTGCCATTATCCTGCTGATATAGTAGATGGCATATTCGTGACCTACATCACTTTTTTGGGCTAGTAGAGCTCCGAGGGAGTGATCTAAGGGCCCGCACATATAGAAAGAAGGATCTTCCCATAATGGGGGATACCAATACTGGGGGATTCATGAGATACTCCTTAATGTCGTCAAAGATGCGCTGGCATTGTTCGTTCCAGACAAAGAAGACTCCCTTCTTCTTCAGCTGAGTAAACGGCTGACAACGTCCAGAGAGGTTTGATATGAACCTCCCGATGTATGCCAGTCTTCCTTGAAGGCCACAAAGTTCTCTGAGGTTCTTCGATGGGTACTTGTTAGGGTCTACGTGGATACCCTTCGAAGTTATGACGAAACCCAAGAACATGTCATTGGAGACTTCCAGGAAGAATTTGATAGAATCCATCTTGAGCAGGTGCGCACGCATCAGGTCGAACACAGTCTTCAAGTCTCAAAGGTGGTCATCTTTAGAGCGACTCTTGACAGCGATATCAATAATGTAACACTCCACTATCTTACGTAGATGCTCACGGAAGATGGTGCCCATAGCTCGCTGGTATGTAGCATATGTGATCTTCAGACTGAAGATCATGACTGTGTAGCAGTATACTCCTATCGGTGTTCGGAATGACGTATAATTCTCGTCGACAGGAAATATCTTGATTTGATTGTAGCATGAGATTCGTCCATGAAGGACATGCGCTCGAAGCCACAAGTATTATCGATCATTATGTCTGTGATCGGAAGAAAAAACTCGTCTTTATGGCATGTCACATTCAGATCATGAAAGTCAATACAGATTCAAATCTTCTCATTATTTTTACAATGGGCACGATGTTGGCCACCCAATCCGAATGTTGTTCCTCGTGGATGAAGTTACTAGCTATCAGTTTGTTGACTTCAACTTAGATGGCATTTATGATGTCCGGCCAGAACCGTTATTGTTGTTGCTTAGCCGGCTTAGCGTTCGGCAAGATATTGAGTTTGTGGACCATAATTTGGGGGTCCAGTTCCATCATGACACCATATCTCCAGGTAAAGACAACGATGTACTCCCTGATGAGCTATAGAAAGGATTCCCAATTCTCATCGAAAAGACTCTTACTGATAAAGATAGGTTTAGGAGAGGATTCGTCGCCCAGATCGATTTGTACGACTTCATCCTCAGTGGAAGGTTTTCGTTGCTTGAACCATATCTCCCATTGTGCGTCTAGTCATTGGGCCCACGGTTCTAATTTAAAGAGTTCAGGTGGGTCCTCGACGTCTTCCTTAGGGTCAGCTGACACCATATTGGCAGAGAATGTTTGTTTGAGTATCTCCCCTATACTGACATCAGAGTCCCAAGAGAAAGATTCTGAAGAGTGAGCGTGTAACTCATCTTCTATATTCGAACCTTCTGGATGAGGTGATTGGTTTGAGAACTGTACCGGTAAAGTAGTATTTTGTCGGTATCGAGTTCTGGCTCCAGTTTCTCTGGGATGGAAGATTCGGGACATTTTACACTACCAAAGATGAAGAGTTTGTATCTCTTCTTTCTTTCTGGAACTATGAAGTAGTAGTTTTTACTGAAAAGAACTCGGTTGACTTCATAGGTGGTAGTCACCTGTGTATGCAGGTACAAGCCTAGACCATGCTCAATGGAACATAATGTGTCAAGATGTGCAACATCCGAGTAGTTCAAAGATAACCCTTTATTCATAAAATAAGGTATCTTATCCTCGGTAATTATATCGTCAAGATTAGGGACATTAGCATGAGCGGCTACATACTCCTCCAGTTCGTTCTTCCAGAGATCTACCCCAGTGTGTGCGACGGCTTTGGAGGTCTCCTGTGCAGCTTTACCACTATAGATTCGAAAGTCGTAGTAGGTGTCGGATCTTCCTTCAGCGGTAGACTTGGTCTACGGAGGCGAACGACCCGAGGTTCTGGTGCTTTCCTGTACAGTTTTATCATGAGGGGAGGGGTTGTATCGGGAGCGTGTGCCTTGAGATGGACTCTCAAGGGCTCATCCAAGTTTTTCTCAGTCTCTGCCTTATCGTCGACATCATTGCCACCTCCGTCTTGGTGGACTTCCTTGTAGAGCATCGAGTCAGAGTAATAGTCCTCAACCCCTTTGAATGGATCAACGTCGGCAAATTATGTCTTGATGACGCCTTGATTGTCCATGTACTTCAAGCACTAGGGCAAGGTTAACGGTACGATCATGTATTGATGTATCCATGGACATCCCAACATGACGTTATAGGATAAGTCTACATCTATGACGTAGTAGGTGACCTCTGTTTTTAAGTCATCGATCTGACACTTCAACCGAATCTTGTCCAGAGGGTAGCTTCCTCCTATGTTGAAGCCACTGATGGCAGTATTGTTTGCTGCCAGGCGATGTATCGGGATACCCAAGGTCTGAAGTAGACTCCGTAAGATAATACTGATTGACGGACCGGGGTCAATGTACGTCCGGTCTACCTTGATGGTGCCAATATATAATGTGTAATACAGAAGATGATCGTGTCGATTATTCTTTAGCAATATTTCTTGTTTTAAGAACGTGATATTGGGTATCACCACTATCACATTATTGTTGTAGGAGCATGCAGCAGGATTCTCAGCTGGCGTCTTGACCTGCGCCAGGTAGGTGTCGACATTCTGTAATGTCTCACTCAGAGCAACCCAAGTATCTTTGGAGAGGCAAAGAAGCTCAAATAGTGACAAATTTGCTAGTGTATTAGCCAGTTGTGCCACGATATTGAAGTTGTAGGGCTTCTCCAGCCCCTGAGCTGTATCTTTCGGTAGCGGTTTGTCAAAGAAAATTTTTTTCTGCTTGGACTTGTCTATTGTCGGAGGTTGGGATGGACCCAGATCGGCTGTTGTAGGTGCTATAATTGGGAGCGCACCCTCGTCAGAGATGTCATACTCATGTTGGTATGCCAGGCCTGACCTCATTATTTTCACTATAGGTTCTTCGAAAGAGAGGGAAACCATATAGCAGGACTTGGATTTGCTTGCCCTTGGACTTGATGGCGGAGGGTGTTGCCTGTTGCATGAAGTCTGAAGCAAGATCTGGATGAACCCACATGACCTCCCCCGTGATGTGGTAAGAGGTATCAGCCTGGCTGTTTGGTCATGAGCTGGCAGGAGATTGACAACCTCTATTGTTACCCTGGAGATCGAGATCACTTCATCTTGGACTTCAGTAACAGAGAAGTTACCAAACTGGTGAGATACCATATTAGCGGCAACTGTTTTGTCATTGAAGTTTAAGGTGAGGGCTTTGATGTCGAGAAGAGGCTGGATGTACCACTTCAGTGTGTAGCAATCCTGCATTGCATAGTGGACGTATCGATGGTAGTGACAGTACTTTGGATTATTCACATTGACTGCCTCAATAGGATGCTTGACGTCGGGGAGACAAAGCTTATTTTTCTTTATTAGCACGTCAAAGATTGCCATGACATCATCATCTTTGAAGGAATAAGTTTTCTTCGGTTTTGGAGCCTCTAAGGGTTTTTACTAGGGCTTCTTGGTTATATTAGCGATAAGGGCCTGCTTCTCCTTGCCATCCCGGGCTCTATTGTCGCTGTTGTTGTTTCTTTTGTAAGGGCATTTTCCCTATCATCAGCGATGGGGATCTGAATTCCTAATAGACGGGCGTCCTTTAATTTCTTCTCAACACCGACAACATTTATGATGAATTTTTTCCAGTCTTTAAACTGAGAGTCGTCCATCCAAAGTCTGACTATGGGAAGGAGATTTCTCTGGCAGGTGTCCATCAGTGTGGACTCGGGATTACGGGGGGGTAACTTTAGCGCCGCTTTCCTGTACCGCTCGATGGATTCCCGTACAGACTCTTTATATCTTTGTGTGATGTACATTAAAGAGGATATCGTCATGTCATTTCCTTCTTCGTAGAACCAAGCAAGGAAAAGACCTTTGAGATCGTCAAACGACGAAATATAGTTATCCTGGAGGCAGCAGAACCAATCGAAGGCTATTACAGATAATGTCCTGACAAAAAGCTTGGTTAAGAGGGCATCATTACAAGGCAGATGCCCCGTTGCCTTCTTGAAGTAACTCAAGAATTGACGAAGAGATATCTTCCCATCAAAGAGAGTCAAATTAAAGGACTTGTACTTGGGAAAATATGGTACGTCTCTCCATTCGAGAGGATACGGTTATCGAATTCTGAGCTCGCATAATGAGTCCTGATTGCCCATTGAGTCTAGGCGGGCCTAGAGTTTTCGTACCTCCCGCATTGCTTCCCGAGCTTCATCGACTGCGGAAGGAGCAGATGATCTGGGTAGAGGATGATTACTACCAGCGGGTAGAGCGGTTGCATTTAAATCTCCGTTGGTCCCAGGGTCCAGGCTTGCTTGGCCAGAGGCCCTTACTGTTGTGAGGCTAAATTTGCCTTGATCTCTAGCATTGTCTGGTTCAAGTCTTGCATTAACGCGCTCATGGTTTGCATCATGGCCCTGAGGGTTTCGAGGCGCTGTCGATCGTTGGGGCCCTCGTGATCATCCCCCGCCATGTATGTTGTTCTCACATGGGAAAAATGGATGGGACTGTGAAAGTCGTACTTTCTGCCTCAGACCCTTATCATGAATAGACATCTGGGAAACTAGGTAGTGTTATATCCTCTTCGGACTCGGAGGAAACACTACCCCTAGCAAAGAAAGCTATGTCTTCTTAGCGAAGGCAGCCACCCCCAGGGATTTCAGTATCTGTTCATTGGGAGTCATCGTCCTCTCGGAACATCGAATTTTTATAGAGGTCTGGGGGATTATAACTCCTAGCATGCGTAGCTATGTGAGGTCCTGAGGAAGAACTACCCCCAGTAGCTGATGTCACCCCCACATTTTTAATGAGGGTATTTTTGTCATTATATATATATATGTGTGTGTGTGTGTGTGTGTGTGTGTGTGTGTGTGTGTGTGTGTGTGTGTGTGTGTGTGTGTGTGGACTGTGGAGAGTGGCAGTAGGTGTGTGTCTTCACATAATGGTAGATATATGTATTCACATACTGTGGTGGTGATTAGAGTGTTGTATGTGTTGTGTTGGGTTATGTTGGTTGTTGCGGGAGGGGGAAAAAGTTACACCGCAGTCGGTTGTTACTGCTATTTGTTGTTGTTGTTGTTGTTGCTTGTGTGGGGTGAATGTCTGTGACCATGGCAATAACTGTAGGTCTTATTGAGGATGGAAGTCGAGCAGTGAATAAGAGGACTTGGTATCAGTGAATGAAGGGTGCTCAGGTGTAAGTCCACCTCGAGTTAGAGCTCAGGAGAGAGTAACTGAGTGTGGTGCTTGTGCACCTGGCCGGAGCACTAATGAAAGTGAGTGAACTTCAGTTCATTTACTGAGGTGATAAAGATCAGTGAAGAGAGGGGGAAAGGAAAGTAGTGTTCAGTGTTACAGGTGGGGTTCTCCGTATCAGCAGTAGCAGTAGGAGTATTAAGGTTGGGGCATCGGGTTTAAGTATGCAGATGCAATATTGGTTGCATCAGTAGATATAGGGAGAGGTGCACTGCAAGTTGAGAACTTGACTGGTTTTGATCCAGAGTTAAGGACTCGAGTATAGCAGCTATTGGGGTTGTGCAGTACTAATATTGAGCATTAAGGAAGTCATTTTGGGTCAGTATCAGTTCAGATACTAGCTGAAGGGGTATCCAGAACAAGAGTAGTATAAGGGGTACACATGTGATGGATAGGAGTATCAGATACTGATGCAGCAGCTTGGGGAGTCATGACATTGATGCACTGAGATTAGTGAGGGAACTGAACTGTAATGTTACTAGAGTGTATCAGTGGCAAGCTAAGGGGTGTGCAGAGACATGCTGGAGTGTGTGTATATAGAGTGAGGGTGGACATGTATCAGGAGATTGCACTTGATCTTTGTTGTGCAGCAACAAAAACCAGGCAGTATTCAAGGGGGTATTGGTGCCTGTGTAGGTGTTGTTGAGGGTTGATATACACATGTGTAGGATATACAGGTTGGCTATACTTGGATTATTAAATGTCAGTTAGGGGTAGAAACTAAAGGGAGTTCCAGTTAGTGTATTTTATTTAGTGTATAATAGTATACATTTTAGAGTATCAGTTAGTTATGTTAGTATTATAGGTAAGTTAGTAATGTATGTTAGTTATCAGTTAGATGTTAGTTTAAATTAGTATCAGTTATATGCTAAAGTGTGTGTCATCTAGTATTGGTTCAAGTTAGTTAGTTAGTTAGTATATGAGTTAAGTTAGTATATAGATAAGTTATCATTATTAGTATTAGTAGGCAGTTAGTATGTATATATATGTATCAGTTAGTATATAGTTAAGTTATCATTAGTAGATACTAATATCAGTTAGTCTATAGTGGATACGACTTAGTGTATTAAGTATTGATAATAAATATTAGGATTGATACTAGCTACTAGTATTACCTTGAGATAGGTAATGTTAAGTATTGGTCATATCTTTAGATGTTGGTATTGGGTATCAAGAGGGTGGTTAGATATCGATACCAAGATGGCTCAAAGCCAAGGTAATCGATACTAAGTTAGTACTAGCTATGGGTAACTAGTGTGTGTGTGTGTGTGTGTGTGTGTGTGTGTGTGTGTGTGTGTGTGTGTGTATATATATATATATATACCCATAGCAAGTACTAACTTAGTATCGATTATGATACTCTAGTATCTTGTAGTAGCTAGTATAGCCTAGCTAAGCAAGGTATGGACCCAATAACTGGGTTATAGGCGTACACAATCTAGAAATGACTAGTTTGACCTAGAGTTGACCTAGTTTTACTGTTTTGGCCTAATATGACCTAGGAATGGCCTAGAATATCATATTTGATGCATTTTAACATGTTATCATTTTATTACACTATTACACCCAATTGATATGATATTTTCTATCTAGGTGTGTGTGATACCAGCTCGGATACCGAGTTACTTTCTTTGCTCCAGACCTCAGGCGAGTATATTCTCTGATAGTTTCTATTATTTGATAATTACTATAATACAAGTATTTAAAAATATTTTACTTAATTCTGACACAGTAGTTACACGGACTGGTACTATACGGATCATGTCAGGAGATGTTATCCCATTATCATGTACATCCGGATACTCCTTCACATGTACTTTATCGTGTGCATCAGGTATTCCTTGTGCTCATATTCATTTGTGTATATTCATGTTCTTCGTGTACTCATATTATATTTGTGTTCATGACATGTCATGATCAGATCCATGAGTATTGGTTAGGGGCGAGGGAAATGCTAGATAGATATGTGATCAAAACCTTAAGTATTTTATTGCATCATATAGACAACAGCCAATCATACACCTCATATATAATTGTGTTACCCCATAGACATCAGCCAATCTTAAATGATTGTGTTCCTTGCAGACAACAGCCAATCTTTAATAAATGTGTTCCTTGTATACAATAGCCAATCATACTGATTATATGATTATGGTATTGATCGTGATAGTAGATCTTGATAACCCAAGCCGATCACATGTCTAACTAGTATTTCAAACACTTAGTGTAGTTACAGTTCTTCACTATATTATATTTCATTATCTTTATTTTATTTTATCGTGATCAGTGTATACCATATTGCTCTTATTTATCTGTTTTTCTACCATAGTATGATATTATTTATTGTTTCTCATCTTGTATTATATTCTCTATTTCTTTTTATAGTCATTATCAATTAATTGGAACTGCTATTGGGTTGTACTTCGCTCCAATCCTGACTGGATATATTTTTTAGATGATTGGTTAGAGGAGATGTGTCCCACCTTTTATAGACCACAAGATGGTGAGTCGACTAAGGATTAGTGCTAGCTACTGAGGTGACTTAGATTTTCTTTAGCATATTGTATATATTTCAGTTTTAGACATTAGCATGTATATATTATTTGAGATTGTGTTGTAGCTAGAGTATTAGTCTTGGATGTATTATATTATGACTTTTATGACTCTTTCTTCTATTCTATATCGTGTATTTATCTTCCTTTAGCTTTATATTGTAATTGAGTATCAATTATAATTGAACCATTATATTATCCTCCAATTGGAGTTGAGATATTATTGTCAGGTACCATTATATATTGTATGCGATATTTATATAGTATTGTTGACCTAGCCAGCGTTCTACCACTGTTGTTGTGGCATAGGCTGGACATACCCAAGTACTTGTGCCCCTATACCGGGTGCGAGTCATGACAGCTAACACCTTCTTCTTTGAGAGGGTATGCAGAAAAATACCTTTCGCATATTCCGCTACCTGTCCTCCTTGGACCTGTCTTCTTGACTCGTTGGCTGAGAGCAATGGACTAGAGGTGCTGGACTTCTGACCTCCCCTCATAGAGGGGGCCTTACGAGCAGAATAATATGAGGCGAGGGGCATCTTCTCTGCCTCTAGTGCTTGCACCTATTCTCTGGGTTACAGCCGGTGGGTGCCTTTGGCTGCAGTCGTTGGAATATTGACTGCCCTTTTGTGGGTACTGCTGCTTTGTTACAACAGGAGTTGATGATAATGTTGGCACAGTGATGCCCTGGGGAGGACACTTCATATTCCATAGTTATTTTTCTCGCTTTGCGCTTATGATTGATCACGTTGCGCAAGTCAAGCAAGGGCTGATTCACCTTTGCATCCTTCTTATGAGCCCGGATAGACCGAGCACATGGGTGCATAGGTGTTGACTTTGCTTTCTGACCTAGGGTTCGTACAAGAACTTATCCCAGGTTGCTAATGGAAGAATCTTTATACTGACCCTATCTGATTGTCACTGCGGGCTGGACGCATGCGTCAGTTTTGTACAACTTTTTGTCAGGGGCACGCATTACAGTTAGCGGTGTCTGTTGACGGCCGATTGAATGAGCAATTGCTTGAGCTTGGCGAGCTCGTATTGCCCTAGAATTCTTCGTCCTAGTATACGTCAGTGCGTAGTATGAAGAGTCCAAGTTCACATCTTTGTTTTTCTCAGTATGGTGCATGGAGTCAACGCTGCATAAGATTCGGTCAAAGACAGAATTCTGTTATTGTCCTGGCCGCATGCGGCCATCTTCCTACGGCTTCCGACCGGTGCCGCATAGTCCTCCTTCTGTGGCTTTTGACGTGGTTGCATGGAACGTGTCTTAGCGCTCGAACTCCTGGCATCGTAGTATTTTCCTTTGCCAGAGCTCAAGTGTTGAGCACTTTTTTTGTCCGAAGAGACTACCGCATGGGAGGTGTCATCTTGCGTTGATGCATGATGTGCATTCGCTGTGATGGAGAAAGAGACGGGGAGCGCATGCTCCGTAGTTGGGTGAGGCACAATGGCCTTTGCAACCCATATCATGCTGGTATTCAAGTGTTGAGCACTTTTCTTGTCATAAGAGGCTGCCGCATGAGAGGCATCATCTTGCGTGGGCGTATAATGTGCATTCCTTACGGTAGAGAGATAGAGAGATGGGGAGCGCATGATCTGCAGTTGGGTGAGACACAGCGGCCTTTGCAACCCATGTCCTGCGGGTCTTCTTAGGCTTTGCCAGTCTTGGAGAAGATCCGCCCTCAGATTGCATTTCCTCGAAGACTTGCTGGTCAAAGCGTACAATCAGCATCCTCTGGGTGGAACCCAGCTTCGACGCGTCGGACTGCGTAATAACTTTCTTATCAGAGGAGAAGAAAGTCTCCGGCAGAGTCACCACCTTATTTTTTTATTGAAGTGAGTTTGGAAAAACTTTTGTTTAACAACAAACAAAAATGTAATAAGAAATTCTAAACAAAAAATCTAAGTACAATATTTTTAATCTGGATAATGTGACGATGGAGATCGATTACTACAGCGACTCTTTTACTCAGTTGACTATCCGACGAGGGAATGAGGGATGCTCTCTTCTCTTCTCTCTTTCTTGATCTTGTGTGCACGTACGTAGCTCGTCTGGAAGGGTATGGTCTTTAAAGCAGAAAAATTCAACCAGCCTTGGGAACGTCTAAGTTGCTTCTATTTATAGCTATCATGTTGATGGACTATAGGTGCCGCATGTCCTTCTGTTTGGTCGCCGCAAGGGGGCTCCTTCAACATGATATGGTTGCAACTGTAGACGCATATGATGGACAGGCTACTACGTGTACATCCTTAACAGGATATAGTTGAGTCCAGGTCGGGCTGCCATGTGGAAGTTTGTTGCAATTTGTTGTTGCTGAGGATCTGGGCGATTCTTGTCTTCTGTTTGCGTGACTTGGTCATCTTGACACGTGGCCTACATTTAGTTGGAGAGAATTACTTCAGTCGCAACAAAAAGATTTTATCTCAAGGAACCTTGCCACGTTGGATGCATGGAACGTATGGAGTCTGGAACGCATGGGACCAGAGGGCATGGAACGCATGGAGTCCTGAACGCATGGGGCCAGGGACGTATGTGACGCATGGAGTCTGGGACGCATGAGGCCAGAGATGCATGGAACGCATGGAGTCTGGAACGAATGGGGCTGAAGATGCATGGGATCTGGGACACATATGGCCTCGTACACATAGCAATACACGCCTGTCATGAGTCATTATTAGTCTGACAAGAACTTCTTATCGTTTAACGTGCTCATGTCTTTCAAGGCATTCAGAAAATTATTTTTGTCAGAATTTTGTGTCAAACGTAATTTTGTATCAGGCCTTTATATGTCCAATATTTGGGGCGTATGGATGCTGCCTTTTCTTGGCCGTATGGTCAATCTGTGGCCTGATTTCTTCTGAGTCGACCTTAAGGTGCATGTTTGTTTGGCGCATGGATCTAGATTTTCTATGCTTCTACACAAATATTGGCCTCAATGTTCAGCTTCTTCTCACCTAACGCTTTCCATCCTCATAGTTGTGTTCAATAGCTAACAGAGTAAAAGGATCGCTCTAATTTAAGCTTCATCATCCCACTCTCCAAAATCTTAACTTGTTTGCTTGCTATTATATTTGCCTCTCCTGTATAATCTAGTTTGTAAACAAGTTCAATAATAAAGTTTTCATCGAGAAGTTCGAATTTTCTCAGACTCCCTTTCGAGCGAAAATAGTTTTATAGTTTAATTTTCCATACATTTGCATGGTCGTGGATAACTTGTGCACAAGATTTTGCTTTCTTCCAATAGTCGTCGGGGGTACCGTGAACGATTCTCTCTAGGAGAAAATTATGTTTGACGTGCTTTACATACGGGATATGTAAAGTGCAATGCGTTTTGGGATGCCTTTCTGCTTTATCACATATATTCTATGTTTATTATCCTTATTTGACTGATTGAGATAATAGATATTCTATGTGACCCTAAGTGACTTGATTGTAGTATGCACCCCCTTGTCTAGTTACAGCCGTAATCGCTCTATATCTTGTACGGGGTAGCTGGCCATGTATGTCTCCATATTTTGGTACTGGGGCATGACAAGATTTTAGTGGTGGCCCATGTAGGTCACCATTGGCATGGGATGATATTAATGAACGGAAGATATTAGGCCCAGAAATGATCATGCAGACAGTAGAGGTTGTCAAACAGATTAGAGAGTGACTTCAAATTGCGCAGGACAGGCATCGACATTGAGCAGATCAGCATCGTAGGCCTCTAGAGTTTCTTGTCGACGACCACATATTCTTGTATATTTTACCAACCCATGGATTCATTAGATTCGGGGTCCACGTGTCACGTCCCAGTCCCAAAATACGTAGGACTAGGAATACGTAACACGCCAGCCGTATGTATACGAAACTCCAATGTGTTGGAAGATCGTAACACACACGTACGCTGTACATGAATATCCAATCCATAAGTGGTAATATACTGTCAATACAAGTCACACACAAGCTATATCTCATCCACAGTATAAGTAAAGATATAGGAATAAATAACTGAATATCAAATATGAAGTATCAAAGTATGATAGTCGGATGGAAACAAATCCACTGCCAATCGACTATACTAAAACTACTAAATGAGAGAAGAGATCAAACACTAATATAAGATAAATGTTAATAGAGGAAATAGCAACTAGAATATCCATCAACTGCAATGAATCAAAGGTACTCTGATGGTAAGACCTCCTCAGTCTGGTATGAAGCGTCAGGTCCGGTTCCATACTCCTGTGGGTACTCCTGCAAGTCTATACCTGAAAAGGGACCAGGTCCTCAGAGGGACATAATAAGATACATAGAAGCATGCCAATAAAGTACTGAAAATAAACATCAAGTGGGTCGCCTAACCATCTATGTGAATGCACGTTGAGAACAACTTTCCAACAAGTGGGCCATCTGGCCTAAATGGGATTGGCATGATTCTCTCGGAGATTCAGGGGCCTACAAAGCATGACGTATTTTGAACCTCAGAGGCCGCCAGGTAATATATAGGGGTCATCATGACTGCGCATCTCCGGCGGAGTGTACGGGTTACACAAGAAAAGTGCAAAGGAGCCCAAACGCCTTACTTGTTGTTCTTCCTACCCCATGATCTAATCATGTCATATCCATGATACGATAATACCTCTAAATAACTGCCAGGTCTTCTATCATGTCCTACAAGAGACTCACACTCGTGTAATCACAGTGTCAGGTCTAATGAAACATAAGAATGCCTCATGATAAAGGGGTGGTCTCATAAACTAGATCGACATGCATATATATAAATAAAAACATACTACGACGCCACCGTCGTTGCACCCAAGTTATTCTTGGACGCGCAGTTTATATAACAGTTAAAATATATGAATTAAATGACAAAAATAAAATATATGCATCATATGGAATATAAATCACAGTACAATGGCAAGATATACTTGCCTGGCAAGCAATCTGTATAGTGTAAGCGTCCAGATGTCAAGTACATAGGATCAGAAACTAAGGCCTCTGAATGGACGTCTCCGGATGCTAAAATAAACATCACCAACATTCCCAGAATCAGCAAGATATCTAGAAAATACTACCCTTTGGTCCAATTTGGACACAGGAGCAAAACGATAATTTTGGGTCAAAGCGGGGTCCACATGTGGCCCACTTTGCACCGAAATACGTGCCAGGGGTAAAGGTCTCTAAATAGGATAAATTATAGGCCAAACAAATTCTAAACATCAATACGAAGTCAATGGTATGTCCAATTTTGGATTCCGGTGAGACGAACACAAATTTACCCTAAAAGTCAACCATAGGGCCCGCAAATAGGTGGCTTGGTCAACTAACTCAGAATCGCATAAAACTTAGGTCACAGGACCAGCATGATACCACGAATCCAATGGGGTAAATTTTGTCGTGTTCCGACGAGCGTACACTAAATGGTGCGGTATTTTGTAAAAGTTGCGATACGGAGACTTTTTACGGATACGGTTGATTCCGACGCACACACATGTCCAAATCAGTTTCTACAAAAGCTCACACATCAGAACATACCATACGCGCCTTTCGGTATAATTGGTACACGATAGGGCGGTCCCGTTAGGCGAGGCGCACTCCGTATCGCAATTTTAAAGTTTTAAAAATAAGTTTTTCATGATTTTTAACCCAGTTTATTTCTAAATTTAACACAAAATAAAATAATGTAATTAACAAGAGATGATCTCAGTTATATGGTCTTCACATAGCAAAAAGTATATTTAAGTTTGGATGTCTATGGAGGAAGATATCAGTCCTTAAACATAGGTGTTCGCAAAAGTTTTCTGTAGTTCAAATATGTGGTTTACCTTCAACTTGGTCTCGATTTCTACCTAGTGTTAAGCGTTGTTTGATAAAAAATATTTAACAGAGTTGATAGGGGGATAGGTCGTGAACATACCAGTGAAGACGGATAGGAAATCGGTCGCAAGATGGAACGGGAAACTTCGCTTGAAGTAGGGTACGTCGCTGCAGTTTTTGCGCGGACTGCTCGCGCGGTTACGCGGACGCGGGGTTGGCCGGCGGTGCTCCAGTGGCTGCGGGGTGCTCCGGCGGTCGTCGAGGTCGGCGCAGAGTCGTGGGGAATAGGTTTGGGGTTAGGGTTAGGGTTTTGGGTAGTTACATATATATATATATATATATATATATATATATATATATATATATATATATATATATATATATATATATATATATATATATGGAGAGAGGATGAGAGAAGGGGGCCGCGGGGTAGACCTGGGGCTGCTGACTCGCGCGGGGGGTGGGGTTGATTAGGCCGTTGGGGTTGGGTAGTTAAGGGATTAGTGGTTAGGATTTTAGATTACTGATTTGGTTTAAGGGATTAATGATTTGGGTTTTAATTTCTTTTCTTTTCTTTTTCTTTTACTCTTCTTTTTATTAATGCTATTTATATATATATATATATATATATATATATATATATATATATATATATAAATTCCCAAAAAAATTGTTAGTATTTAAAAATAATCTATCGTCCTTCTATAAAATTTCCTACATAAAATAAAATAAGATATAATATTAATAGTTTAATCAATAATTTCTAGATGAGTAGTTACCTAGGTAATTAATTCAATTAAATTTGTTCTCTAATTAACTAAAAATAATATGATTAAATTAAATGATTAAATTAAATAATTAATTAAATAATTATTATGTTTAAAATTAGGGGTTTTACACTACAGGAAGCTTAGTCCGTGATACGTCAGTTTATTCGATGTCCTTGAGCAGGTAGGCGATGTTGCTTATCGGCTTGCCCTTTCGCCTTCGCTACATGAGGTACACGATGTATTTCATGTATCTCAGTTGCGTAGGTATGTCCCAAATATGAGTCATAGTCTCGACCATTTTGGGCTAGTCGTTGGTACCGACTTGTCTTTTGAGGAGCAACCTGTATCCATTTTGGACCGAAGGAAGAAGGTACTCAAGAATCGGACTATTCATCTTATTTTTGTGCCTTCGTATTTCGAATCTCGTGATTCATTACCCATGCAGTTTGATGTTTTCTTTCTTCATTATATGATTGATTGTTGATTGCATGTGTAGATGTGCTTGTAGTTAGTATAGTGCTTGTTCTGATTTCTCTAGCTAGCCTTGGGGTTGAATTCCGATGATGTAATTTTTCTAAGGTGGGTAGAGATGTCACCCCCCATTCTCGATATACGTATTTGGAACGTATATTATTTCCTTGCTTATATTATTTCTTGCTTGCATATTAATTAGGTTGTATGGAGACTAGACTCATTCTTTGGTTTAGCTTGGTTCATGGTTTATTTGTTTGGGTTGGTTTGGTCATGACTTGGACCCATGGTTTAAACCTCAAGCCCTAGCTATTTAAGCTAACTTTTTTCTCTCTCTCTTCCCTCATTCTCTTATTTCTTCTCCTTCTTTCATTTTAGGAAAGTACACCTTGCATGACATAGAGAACCATTAGATTTTAATTTTTATACTTTTGGGCGTTTAGCTACCTGCACTTGTTAGTCGTAAATCTGAACATTTAGTTTTTTTTACATTATTGTAATTAATCAGACTGCAGTTGATCATGGTTATATACTTTTGCTACTCCGCCATCTTCTCATTTTGTACATCTGGTTTCTAGAATATTTTGATAGCATTTTTTGGGACGCCTTTCTGCTTTATCACATATGTTCTATATTTATTGTCCTTACTTGACTTATTGAGACAATAGATGTTCTATGTGACCCTAAGTGACTTGCTTGTAGTATGCACCCCATTTTCTAGTTACAGTCGTGATCACCGTACGATATTCTATACCTTGTATGGGATAGCTGGTTATGTCTGTCTCCGTATTCTGGTACTGGGGCATGACAGGACCTTTAGTGGGGTTATCTACCCGGACTGGAAGGGCAGATCGTAATATGGGTAATTCAGGACCATTAGTAAGGCTCGTTATATGCACTGCATCTTACTAGAAAATAGGCCAAGGTGGCATGTGATGCTAGTGCCCGTCAAATAATTAGGATGTATGATAATGTCAATCTATTTGTAGGCCTATATAGTTGTTTGTTTGGACAAACTCATGACATAGTATATTTTATGAAGGCTAACAATTAATGTAGGGTCACAATTATGACATATTTTTATATTACGAATGATAACATTATTTGTAGGGAAGGATGGTAGCCTTGGCTAAGATTCATCATGTCGAAAGACACATTTATGCTTTATATATCTATTACGAATTGTTAAGTACTGGTCCAAGGACAAGAATTAAAAGACCACTTAATAACTTTATCTCTCTCATATGATTACCGTATAGATTTAGGTAAGTTGGCTTGAGACCGCTCACCAATGCATTCTCCAATATGTGATTTTTCCTCCTCCACAGATGCGACGATTTGCTTGAATGTGTTGAGGCATTGGAGCTCATTTGACAACTTGAAGTTGTTTGACTGGAGTGTTATTCTTTTGTATATAAAGGATAATGTATGGAGCATCATTGATTATAATAATTTTTTGAGTTGTAAGCTTTGTGGCATCATTTGTTATAATTTGATACAGTGTTTATAATCGAGTTATTTTTTTTGCCTAGAGTCGTAATTTTTTTATGAATTATTAATAAAGAGAATATGTTTCATATATTATGTCTCTATCAACTTTTTTCATTATTTTTTGCTCCAATGACTTTGTATTCTGAGATGTTATATCGATTGTGATAGATCTTGCCTTGTACAAGTACAATTTAGACTTGTACGACATCAACATCAAGTCTAGTGGCGACTTTCCATTCTACGAAAGCGGCGCGTGACACTATCCATTTTACCAATTTGATCGTATCTAATATAATCTTAATCTGTCAAGAATTTTTTCTTGATCATCTGAACCAAATAAAAAAGGGACATATGAAGTCATATCTAACGAAGACATAACTCTCAACTAAAACCGTTATACTACCCTATCTATCGTTGATATGCTTTACGGTATCATTAATAAAAGAAAGTATACCCATTGCCTTAAGTACTTAGGGATCTCATACCAGAATTGTTCTTCTTTATGCACTTAGCCAGTGTCTACACCTGACTATCTTTATTATGGTGGCCTTGACGACCATAAAATATAATATTCACTTATTGTTAAAACAGTCTGAAATATGACATAAAAATTTATACTTGAAGAAGCTCAAAATATCTGCCGCTTTTGTTTGTCGAATTTTTGGAACTCTTCCTTCATGTTGTGCAATAACATTACTCACTACTTATTAGTTCATCTATTGCCTTTTGTTGATTTTCCAACATTTGAATTATCATTTCCGGAATGTCTTATCCTACTGTTGCACTAACTCATTGGTTGTTGTTCTTGAGGACATCATTAGCTAATAAAACACACATTAACATCACAACATATGTAGACTTATTATATGAATTTTTAGTATAATATCAACGAGAGTCAAGGGACTTTCGATAAATGATGCAACTTTTAATTGGAAAAAATAAAATAAGAGGCCAAGGAAATTAGAACTAAAGCTCTGATACCATTATGTCACATCTCGATTCTGTAGAACTGATAAGTTGCCACTAGACTAATGTCATACATGTTTGAATTGTACTTGTCAAGACATGTATGTTCTCAGTTGATAAATGATTGCAAAACAAGGTAATTTTACCAAAAATAAGCAAAAAATTAAATCACAACAAATATAATAAAAATAATATCTTTATTGATAAGCTTTGTAGTGGAATACATACGACTCTGGTCGATAGTCAATTGAAATGTCAAACTTGGCTTACAAATCATGAATACATAAGATTTAAAATGTTCTATACATTATGTCCTTCATAAATAAAAAATTACATCTCTGGAAAAAAAAAAATCTTCACTTCTTAAAATATAAAATAAATTCTCCAAAAAGTAACTAATTATTATGTAACATCTCCTAAAACCTTATTATGCGACAAATTATCAAAAAATAGACGTGGAAAGCACGTGTGTGTGTGTGTGCATACATATATATATATATATAGGGAGCGGATCAAAAGACCCAATCCTGGAGCTCCGTCGAAGTCCCGCCCCCCTACACCATCGGATCGGGGGGGCACGTGGGGGCCCCGCGATCCAATGGTTGGGAGCGACAGAGCTCCTGCGGGGCTCCGGGAGCGGGACTCCGGATCCGCTCCCATATATATATATACACTACAAAATATACCTATAGAAGCAGCGGCCTCCAAAGATCATTGGAGATTAGACTGTAGCAATAACGGACAGTTCAAATCGAGGGATATTTATGAGGAGATTCGGCAAGCACAGCCAAAGATGGAGTGGTTTGACTTTGTTTGGATTAAAGAAGTTTCTCCAAAGTTCCAACTTCATATTTTAAAGATGGTTAAAGGCAGACTACTGACTGTAGACCCGCTACAAAATTATGGAGTTCAGATAGAAGAAAACAAATGTATATTATGCATGGTACATGAAGAGACGGCAGAACATCTATTCTTTAAATATGACACCAGCAGTTATGTATGGAGGAAACAAATAGAGAAGATGGGGATTCCATTTATACACAATGAGTTACTGGAGGAGCTGATGCAGAGGATAGTTAACGGGCGCCATAGAGGGGCCAACTGGTATCGGCAAGCTAGAATTAGACTTACCTGTGCAGTGTGGCATATCTAGAGGGAACGAAATCGGAGAATCTTTGAGAAAAAAAGCAGCTCAAAATTAGATTAGCGACTAGCACAGAGGAAGATGTATTACTGCAAGGGGGTGGGGTAGTTTAAGCATCTGTTGGTTTGGAATAAGATATAGTAGAGCCATGTACTATAACCTCTAGGGGTGATTAGCCCTGGTTATTAATAATATTTACCTTTTTCAAATATATATATATAAATATATATATATATATATATATATATTGGTTATTTAGTAATAGGGTCTCACATAATAGTTGATATTAGGATTTGGGTCTCCAAATTGTCCATTATTAATGTATGGGTCTTAAAATCACTGTTCACGTAGGCAAGTGAACAATGAGTGATTTTAAGACCCAAACACTAACGTTGGACAATTTGGAGACCCAAATCCAAATTTTCATATATATGAGACCCTATCACTAAATAACCATATATATATATATATATATATATAAACAAGTACATTGGAGACAAGGCCAACATAGGGAATATGCAACTTTTATCACATAAGTGCTGAAGATAATTCAACAACATTACAACAAATTATAATAGCTAGCAATGGCATTTTTTCTTCAAATGGCAGAAGAAAAAAACTTATGATATATTGCCATTACTTGCCAATGGTGGCAAAAATAGAGTTCAGCTTTTGCATCAAGAAGCAGGGTTTGATTGTCATGTCCCAAGCCCAAAATATGTAGAACCAGACCACATAGCAATGGCCAGCTATGAAACCAAGTGGACTCCAGTCTAACTCGAATACGTATAAGTTGTTTAGATGATATCATAATCCATAAATTCATAAATCACATCAACAACTTTATCTAAAATATTATAAAACAAAGAATAGAAACAATTACGGTAGAATGATAAGAACGTATCAAATAACGATACTTGAATCCCGGAGAAGAATATCCCCAAATATCCTATGTTAGATCTCAGCAGAATATGTCACGCCCCAGTTCCAAAATATCGAGGGACTAGACACGTGGCAATGGCCAGCAGCACACACAGATGGGCAAACCCAACTTAATGGACCCATCAGGATGTACTTAAGCTGTAGACAACAATAAGGGTCTACTAATCTCATCCACAGAAATGAATACACAATATCAGAATCTAAAGAAATACCAAGTCACAATAAAACATAAGTCGGGGAACAACCCGATAATGAGTTTGATACATCAACTCAATAAACTGGAAATAAAGAGTCTAACAATAGAAATAACTGAGTATAGAATGTGCATATACTCAGGAGAAATCCTCAACCATCACCTCGTCCTCGGGAATCGGTACAGCTCCTGTATCAACTCCTGCTCCTGCTTCTGCTGTTGTCCCGTAAACCTCGGGATAGATCTCGTCTGCTAATCCTGGGGACATAATCCGGATCCAGGTCCTCAGGGGACATAGCAAGGTACAAAATAACTCAAGCCAAAATAAATACAGTACAATAGTAAATGAAATAAATAGGGTAAATATGTAACCATCTATGTGAAATGCAAGTGAGAGCATCACTAGTAGTCAGGCTGAGACCACTACAATCTCTGTATCTGGGAGCCTGTAGCAGTGATACTATGTAGGTTACTATGTAATTTACTATGTAGTAGCATATATATATAAAATCAGCCTGTAGCCTGTGTGTCTCTCCCCACCCAATGTAATCACACGTCTCATGTCCACGATGCCTCATGTCCATGTCACGCAAGATCATCACTAATGCAGCAAGTCATATACTAACTATGAATAAAATATCTATGTCATAAATCCTGCAACCTACACAGAATCACCTTGAATATTTCAAGAAGATTCTGTCACATGAATAGTGTCAAGTGTCCTGGGTTATGATGTACTTGATAAGACAAGTACAAGAATGTAAAGGGTCACGATATCCATCTCTAGGTGACGTTACACAACTCCGCGTACGGTGTTGGCACCCGACTATTAATCGGACGCTAAGTAAAGTCACATGGTCCTAGGTTAAGCATGTACAACAATATAAATAAGGCAAGAAAATATGTAACAAGAACTGTAAGATTTGGCAAGGTACACTTGCCTGGGGTTCTGACTCCAACTGTAGCTCTGGTAGCCGTAGGATTTGCAGGTAGTCCTCCGGTTGCTGAAATAAATATCACCATCAGATTCATAAAATATCAAATAGCTAGAAACGCCTGTCCTTGAGTCCAATTTGGACACAGGGGCAAAAATGACAGTTTCTGGTCAAAACGGGGTCCACATGTGGCCCGCTTCGTACCGAAAAATGTATCAGAATTAATGTTCTCCAAATTTATCAAACTTAGTGTCAACAAGTCCAGAACGATGATACGAACCCAACAGAACTTCCAGAACTGGATTCCGATGAGCCGATCACGAAATCGCCCGTCAAGTAGAGCCGCGAGGCCCACGATACGCGATTTTGTCAACGTTCTCAAAATTGAACCAAACTTGGGTCACAGGACCAGCATATTGCTACGAGTTTGATGGTATAAGTTTTGTTTCGATCAGACGTGTGTACACAAAGTTACAACGTGTTCTAGAAAAGGGCCGATACGGGACGTTGTCGGCGGATACGCGTTGATTCCGGTGTGCACGAACATCCAAATCAACTTCTGCGAAATCCCATACGTCCGTATCGACGGCGCGCACCTTTCGGTGAAGAATGCACGCGACCAAGTCATCCCGTTTGGCGGGGCGCACTCAGTTCCGGAGGAAAATGGGGTATTTATTTTTCTGTTTTTGGATCGCAGTTCGCGATCACCACAGGACGTGACACACCGAGCGGGTTGCACGGGCATCGAGAGGGTTACGCAGTCTACGCGTCACAACAGATGGAACAGAAAATGGGGTAGTGAAGAGAGAGATAGGGTTACCTGAACAGGGCTCCGTGAAAACCGAATTTCTCGTGTCCGTGAGGCGACACGACACACCACAACACGGTACTGTGTCAAGGTACTGTTCTCGGGTTAGGGTTTCGATCAATAGCTGCTGGGGCTTCGTCGACTCGTCGGAGCTGAGGGAGGCGGAGGCGGCTCGGCTAAGGCGCTGTCGGAGGCGGCGGAGCTCAGGCGAGCTGCGGCGGCGAGGTCATCGGCTAATCGAGGCGGCCGGGGTCGGGGGAACTAGGCCGGAGCTGCTGCTGCGGGTCGATGAGGTCGGGGCGGAGGAGATGGAGGCGCTGCTACTGAGGACGACGAGGTCGTGGCTCTGCGGGGAGAGCAGTGGCTGGGTCAAGGAGGACGGGCGTCGGAGAAGACGACGAAGCGGGGCGGAGCTAGGGTAGTGGTAGCGGGGGCTCGGGTCGACGAGTCGGCTGTGGGTTAGGGAGACGGTGAGGAGAGGGCGACCGGGGCTAGAGCAGGGCAGCAGGGCTCGTCGGTCGAGGGGGTTAGGGTTCAGGCGGCGTCGAGGCGGGTTAGGGTTCAGGCGGCGGGTTTTATAGAAGCGAGGAGGAGAAGTTTGGGGGTTAGGGTTTCGGCCGGGTTAACGGGTCCGGGTCGGGTTCAATTCGGATCCGACCCGACCCGTTAAGAATTGGGTTTGGTTCGGTTAGACTGGTCCGGTTCGGGTTGGTTTTGTTCAATTGAACCGGGTTTATTTTTAGGGTTAATAATTAATTAGTTTTTTTTAGGGCTTTAAAATATTTTTGGGGTCCAATAAATTCCCGGAAAATTATCCTATGTCTAGTTTTTTATTTTACACCAGAAAATATTATTATAATATTTTAATATTATTTAACATTATTTAAAAATACTTAATACCAGAAAATAATTGATTTAATTAGTTAAAAATTACCGAAAATTCTAGAAAATTCATTTTTAAAATATAAAAAATTCTGGGGGTTTACAGGATAGTTAGAGGGAAACCAGGTCCTCAGAAGGAGGTAACAAGATACATAATATATTGCATGCCAAGTGATAGATAGTAAATAGAATGTGAAGAAAGTAAATAGTAATCCAAGAACTAAACATATGAATGAGAAAATACTTAGGTGATCCGGTAATACTACTACTAGACAGACGATCTAGTCTGTATAAAATACACTTGAGTACGTCATTCGTACGCATGATCTGTCACGGTGTACTCCAAAACTAAGGTAAGGAAACTCATGTAACTATGATATATATCTCCACAGTTCCTGCAAGGAAAACTGTGGTAACTATGAAATCTCTGCAACTCTGGTAATGAGGCAACGGTAACTATGAGAGGAAGTATCTCATATGCCTAGTGACTACCCTCCCCACCCCCATGCTACTATCTATGTCGCATCCACGATACGACCAGTCCGACTCTAATAGATGATAAGTCCAGTCAAAACATGTATACATACAAGTCCATCATCAAGTAAATATCATGGATCATATATAGGTCGCCTAGTATGTCATGTAATATAAATATGTGTATCATGCCTATGTGTCAGCAGGAATAATAATGTAACCACACAAGTAAGGAACATGTGACACT
The DNA here is from genome assembly GCA_036927795.1 of Iris macrosiphon. Lineage (NCBI taxonomy): Eukaryota > Viridiplantae > Streptophyta > Magnoliopsida > Asparagales > Iridaceae > Iris > Iris macrosiphon. The sequence goes on along the minus strand of JAYESA010000007.1, from coordinate 24,285,952 downwards.
TGTAGCAGTATATCCAAAGTAAATGACTGATAAAAAAATTATGCATATAAATACTGTAAATCAATAGGCAATGTATACTTGCCTGAGGTTCGTCCAATCTAAGCTGAGACTGAGGTACCAAAAGCCATATCCAGGCCTAGGAATGACTATAGTCTCCTTAAGATATCTACTAAAGCCCAAACAAACAAACGACCAAGAATCATCACTCAAATCTACTAACAAAGTCCTAGTTAGGGTTCACTTATGGAGATAATTTCCTTAATACCATCTATATATATACTAAGAGACTTAGTTTACTATATACACGCTTATAGCACTTTAAATAAGAAACATAGGTTCATACATAAAGATTTTTAAGAAAATAAATGGTTGTTTTTATAAAATAGTTTACTAATATCATATATAGAAATTCATAGTTAGAGTTCAAAGAAAAATAATTACTCTTATATAATACTTATATGGCCTAAAATGGTAATACAGACATTTTGAATATCAACTCAATAATATACGTGATTATATTTATTTCCGTAGTTACAAGATATACACATGAATCTAGATATGAAAATAACCCGATATAATTATATATTTAAATAAATATTTATGCAACATATATCTAATTATATAATTAAATATTTAAAAGCAAGCATATACATTCCAGATTGTACCCATATAGAAACATAAACTTGTACATAAAAATATTTATTTGCAAACTCATTGTACGTACATAGTTAAGAAAAACACGTTTTTCTATCGATAAAAGAACTTATATAAATATATACATTTACAAATAAAATACATTTGCTTATATATACGTAAACTTATTTTCTCTTACACCTATACATATACTTATACCTATATACACAACATGTATATATGCTAGAAAAGTGGGGGCTAAATGTAAATGTACTAGATATTAACTTCTCTGCTTAACACATGGAGAGGAGAGAGACTCGATTCCAGAAAATAAAATAGGGCTCCCTCTTTATTTATTATACCATTCACCAACCATTAACCAATGCTCGCTCCACCCTCTCATAACTATATACCAATGTTGTCAGGACTGGACCGACGGTTGGATCGGATATGACCGAATTTGGCCAAAATATCGGTCTGGTCAGACCTGAATCATTATTTTTTAAGAACCGACAATTTTTTACTTAACTGGGGTTTAACCGATGAACCGACTGAATCAGTAATACCTATACCAAAGACCGGTTGCTGTGGTCTGTTAGATGTTGTGGTCTATGCCAGGTCACAGTCGAGGCAGTTCTGAGTGGCACTTTGAGTCATTCGAGACAACTGAGGCATCGCACGTGAGGCAGGCCGAGACGGTGATGCATGCAGCAGAGGAGACTGGCTTGGAGATGGAGCTGACGTTGTACGAGTCGTCGCACCTGTTGATATGGGAGCAGTGTATGGGGGTGTGGAGTGGTCTCGGACTTGACTTCCTAAGTGAGTTTAAAACTTGGCAATGGCATGATATTGATAAATGAAAGGGACATGATGGCATAAGCAAGGAAGAAAAAGAAAAGTTGAATAGTTCTCTCTCTCTCTCTCTCTCTCTCTCTCTCTCTGTCACACACACATATGATGGCAGAAGGAAGAGAGAGAAAAAAGTTAAATGGTATTGGAGAAAGAGACGGAGGGGGAGAGAGAGAGAGAGAGAGAGAGAGAGAGGAAAGGAATATAATTTGTTTTGACAACATTGGTCCATGGCAGTCCATCAGTCACTCATCTATCTCTCACTCTCTCTATTTGATACAAAGATAGACTTTAAACTTTAAATATACAGTTAACAAAAATCGATCAGACCCGGTTGAACCCGGTCAGACCTGTACCAAAAAAAATTGTTTCGTTTATCGGTCCAATTTTTAAAACATTGCTATATACAATGAAATACACAATGATATAGATATCAACCTATATGTAGGAGATGACAAAAGAAGTTTTTACCTATGGTTATTGATTGAGCGGCTACCGCTCTCATCTTCTTCACGGCTGCACCCCAGAGCAGAAGGGCGAGGCGAGATGTAGGATCGCTCTGAGTCCAGGAGACGAGATAGTAACAGGGTGCAAAAATGCCGGTGCGTGCAATTTAGAGAGGAGATACATATGATGCTTCCTTCATATTCACGCGATGTCACATGGGTTTACGACATGGAGGAGAGGCCTGCGGAGGCCAAAGGTTATGGGATCAATGTTGAGAAAATTTTAGAAGAAAGAAATTGAATGCCTTGAGTCGATGGAAAGTTCACTTTCCTAAATGCAATATTTCCTTCACTACACTTATTATAGAAAGTAGAAAATTAGCCTCCAATATAAAATAAAGCACAAATTCTTTTTGAAAATTAAGCAAAGAATTAGAAGAAATGTATCAAATGCATTAACAACTCTCTCTCTCTCTTATAGAAATTGGAGGTGTCTTTTGATCAACAATCATAATTTTTCAATTATGTCTGATAAAAAAAAGAAATGTCTTGCATGTTTCTTTTCTTTTTAATTTTGAAAAATTAAATTAAAAAATGTTCTGAATGAACAAGGCCCCAAAGTGCCCTTAGTGCCCAACTGCCTATCATAGACTTTTGAATAATTATGCAAAAGCCTAGTAGCCAAGCCCATGAATAAGCTCACCCCTTGACTAACCCGTAAGTAGTCTTGTTATTGGACATCTATATTTAAAGACACTAGCAAGTTTTTTTTTCTTCAATGTGGGACTATATTTTGCATACAAACTATCCAACAATCGAAATTGGCACTCACTGCCCGAAGAATCGGACCAGTGCACTGGGATGGTGAAATGGATGATCAACACCACTGCTCTCGCCTGGGGCAGGTTGGGTCAACCGGGAAATGTCGGAGCTTGCTAGGAGGCGATGCCGAGTTGGCTCGGCTAGTGCATGCGAAGGATCATAGTGCTGGCGAGTAACTATTGGTAGCAGTGGTGGTTGTCAGGTCGGCGGGGATATAGGTGAGCACGGCACACAGTTACACTACTGCTGCTGCTTTATTTCTTCTTCCTTGGGTGTGCCCACGGTTGGGGTCAGAGACGAAACTATGTGAAGGCCAAAGGGGGCCCTGGCCCCCCTTGGAAATTGATCAAAAAAAGGTCTAAAAAATTGCAAGCTTAGATGTCATGTGGCCAACAAACAATGTGGGCTAAGTCATTGCTTTAGGCCCATTCACCTCCTCATTGTCTCATCCAATTAGAATTTAGGTCATCCAATACTCTTTTAATTTTTAGTCTCCATAATATTGTAATCGTCTCTATTCTCGGTAGTTGGATCTTCCCAAATTTTCAAATCCTAATCCACTTTGTGCCGCATACATATCTTAGGATTTCAATTAGGTATTCGCAATCGCAAGAGAAAATATGGACGCTGGAGACATTTTGTTAATTAGATTTATTTAATTTATTTTTTATTATCTAGTTATTTATTTTTTTTAGCCTTGTTTTTGCTTAGTTGCTTGTATTTTCTACCAAATCCTGTAGAATAAATAAGAAAGCCATTTACTATAGATCATTTGCTTGGGTGCTCGGCACCTGTCCAACTTGTGTTCTGGCTCCATCCCTGGTTGGGGTTGGGGGTGCTCGCACGTGGGAGACGGCCGGGTTGAGGGCTCCGAGCATGGCAAGCTTAGCACACGTGAGGACGAGCTCGTACAGTTGTCACGCACGATGGGGCTTGTTCTATCGAATGGGGACAGAACGATGGAGTAGGCGGGGTTATGAACGGTGTGAGCGAGGGGAGGAAGAATAAGGAGGAGAGAAAAGTTGATGTAGGAGAAAAAGAAAGTTTGCGGCTAGGTTTACTGAAGTTAGGGTTATTGTGGGTTGTTTTCATTCCTTCGTTTCATTTTATATAGTACAGGCTTCTGAGGGTTCTGTTCTGAGGGCTTGGATTACATGGGCTTGGAAGAAAAGGAGCTTACGAAAGAGTTGTAAGAAAAAAATATTCCTTTGGTTGGGTCGGCCATCAGTAGAATCAGAGGTGTTTTGTAGGTTTGGGTTAGATTCATGGGAGATTATCTTCAACTAAGATCAAGTTGAAGTTAGGAAAGAAAAACTAATTTGGGCTGGGTTGGGCTCAGGATCAAGCAATAAATATTTAGGAAATACTTGATCCCTATATTTAAACCGTTTACCTAAATATTAGGATATAAAAAAAATTGTTACATAACTAACATAAAGTCCCCCAAAAATGAAATGGCATAGCAACTAGAATTGGTATAATTAGATCAACACAACCAGATATAAAATAGTAATAAACTTATAAAGTCTTTAGATGTTGCCAAATTTTAGGGATGGAGTTTACATTGATAAGCACTTCTTTATCTTCTGAATTGTTGGGACAACGTCAGTCATGGAAATCCTATCTTTCGGTAGATCACTTAAGCACAATAAGCCCAATTCTATTATGGATGACAAGCATCGATAGACAGTAGATTGGAGAATATAATCTTCTTTTAAGATAGTATAATCTACAACCTCTAAAACTGTAGCTGGATATGCATTGCTAACCCATTGTCTCAAAATCAAGTCTTCAACAAACATTGAATCACAAGGCCTTCTTCTTGTAAAAGTCACTAAAAGTAAGATCCCAAAGTTGTACACAGCGCCCTTTCTCGAGACTTTCCCCGTAAATCCATATTCTAATCCAATAATTGTAGCCACAAAAAGAAGATCATATGTAGTAATTAGTAATAATTAATTTTAATCTTGGTATAATATAAAATACTAATGCTAATATATATTACCTGGAGCCATATAGCTAGCCAATGGTACCCGGTGCGCTTGTTGACATTACAGACGTGCTTTTATCCAGGAATAATTTGGCAATACTGAAGTCACCAACATACCTGACCGTGTTCCCATCCAACAAAATATTGCCTGATTTTATATTATAGTGCACCATAACATGGGGATGGTGGTGATGGAGATATTCTATAGCAATGGACACAAACTTTATTATATCGAGTCTCTAGTGCAGATTCAAGTGGTCATAATTATGAAAGTGTAACCACCTCTCAATGCTTCCATTTGGCATGTAGTGGAGGACCAAGGCCTTGAAATCCATGTTTGAGCATGTGCTAATTAGTTTCATAAGATTTTGGTGTCGTAGCATGCTCACAACACTACATTATATATCAAAGTTTCTCAAGCACCCTTGAACTTCTAAATTCAAAACCTTCACTGCGACGAGTAGTCCATTGTCTAAATATGCTTTAAATACGGAGCTCACACTCCCCTTCCCAAGTAAATTTGGCTCGCTGAATTTGTTAGTGGCTAGAACCAGCTCATGGTATGAAATCAATCAATTGTCATTCAAATATGTGTCTATTATTATAGGGTTGGCTTTATTCATTCAACGTGCCATTTGTAGAATTATATAGAAACAAGAAAGAAGGATGATAAAGATAACAATATGAGGAAGGACATATTTAAGAAGATGAATATTTTTCTTTGAAGTTGAGGTAGGGCAAGGAGGAAATCCTAGTCGAGGAGCACCACAGAGTGCTAAATTATTCTTCATAATTGGGATGCTAATGTTTGAGAAGACTCTGTCTTCAGAAATTTTCCCTTATAATGTGTTGAAAGAGAGGTCTAAATTAACAAGTTAAGTGAGGTTGGTCAAGTACTTGGGTATGACCCCCGAGAGAAAATTGTGTGAGGTTCAAGTACTTAATTTTGATTAGTCTACCAGTTGATTGTGGGAATCTGGCCGTGGAAAGAGTTACAAGAAATATCGAGCATAGTAATCATTTGGAGGTTTTCCTAGAGCATTGGAGATGTTACCTGATAGTCGATTGTTGGATATATCTAATTGGTCTAAGGACTTCAAACCGAGAAATCCTAAGGGAAGTGAGCCATTGAGAAGTTTTGTGATAAGCTTAACTCGACAAGACCATTTAAGCTCCACAAGCTACCAGAAAATTTTGAGAAAAGCACGTTTCTAGATAGTTTTAAGTGTTGCATTGTGCTGATATTACCTACCGAATGAGGTATTGGCCCCAAGAGTGCGTTGTTGCCATGGTACAAGTTATTCAAGCTCGTCATTAGATCGATCTCAGACGGGATGGATCCTCTTATTCTATTACCAGAAATATCCAATGACTGAAGGTTCTTTATTTTTGTAATTGTAGACGGAAGTAGTCTGGTAAGCTCATTGTCATCAAGAGCAAGGCCGAAAAGGCTACTCAAATTACCAAACCCAGAAGGAAATTTTCCTTGTAGGAGGCTCTCTCCTGTATTGAAAACCTCTAGAGTACGGGAAGAGAGATTTCCTACATAATCTGGAAGAAAGCCTCCAAACTTGTTAAGGCACGGGTCAAGAATCTTCAAGTCCCTACAATTTGAAAGAGATGTGATGAAGTCGAGACTTCCAGTCAATTGATTGGCAGACAGACCGAGTCATGAGAGTAGAGGATAGGAGTTTCCGATGGTAGAGTGCACAGATCATGTAAGGCTGTTGTTAGTGAGCTGGTGAAATAGGAGCTTAGAAGCATTCAAGAGAGCCATCAGTATAGAACATGTTAGATTATTGACTGTCATATCCCTATTTTCTAAAATATGTATATGACTATTTTTGTACTTTCGAGGATTTCCAAATTTTTGTATTCTTAAATTTTTTTTTTTTTTTGGATCTTGATTTATCTTGGTTGTCGATGCCTGATTTCTTATTGTTGCCCTTGTAGATTATTTTATTTATTAGTATTAATTAGTGATTATTGATTTTGGTATTAATATTGGTATTGTTGCTATTATTATTATTTTTCCTGATTTTATTGGCATTATTATTATTATTATTCCCTTAATTCTACCCAAACCTAAACCCTAACTCTACCCCTTTCCCCTTACAGCCCCCCCCCCCCCCCCCCCTCATCTCACTCTCTCTTTCCCTCACCCACCCTTCACCCGATGGAACCCCCCTCCTCCGCTGGAGACCGCCCATGCCCCCTCTCTTTCTCTTTCAGGTTTCTCTCTCTCTCTCTCTCTCTCTCTCTCTCTCTCTCTCTCTCTCTCTCGTTTTTATGCTTCTGTCTCCCTCACTTAGTACCTGTTAGGTAGACTCGGGCTAGAGGATTAGCATTTGATATATATACTGGGATTGTAAACTTTGGATAAAATTCGAGAAGAATAAATTCAAATTTGAGGTATGATCTTAGGATATTGATTTGGCAAGCTCTTATGGACTTATTTGGATTTTGTAGACCTAGGGCATAGGCCTAATAATGTTGTTATTAGATTTCTCGAATTTGAATCATTGTGCGAGTATTCTGAGAAACGAAGGAATATCAAGGTTGTTGATAAATGATTGTTACCCGACTTTCCAAGTGCCCAAAATTGGGTACCCTTTGTATATTTTTGTAGACCCTAGGGATCTGATATGGTTGGGTTGTATACTATTTAGTGGTCTTGTCCCATATTTTATATGGACGATATATATATATGGCGGATCTAGGAGTAAGAGGCATTAAGTCTGTGATTATTTTACTGCCCTAGTGACTTCTAGCACCAGTGTTTATGGATGGCTAACCTTGATAGGTGGTATCTATGTTATATTTCGGAAGTTAGGGAAATTTTTGGACTGATAGCTAATAATCATTGATTCGGTGGATTCCTGTGAGCTAGAGGTCTAGCATTATTCATGGTGATTGGCTTGGTGTCTAGTGACCGTATTTTCTGACATGATATTCGTACCCCATCGAGGATGTAGGGATTGTTGGTAGATTGATTCGGCTGATAGACTGACTTGATGGATGGACCGATCTGATTGATCGACTGACTGACTGACTGTCCATGTTTCCTGACATGACTACTTGTACTCGTGTTATTGACTACCAGGTTACCCTTTGAGGTACTGGCCCTGTTATCGCACTGAGGTGCTATTCTTGATTATAGCGCATTGAGATGCGACTACATATTATACTTGAGCACTGAGGTGCTACCATATCCCTGTTATTATAGTATATTATATTGTTACCTGCACGAGTACTCTTGTAGTTGGCTAGTGATCATAGCTTAGCATGGTAAGATGATGTGTATTGATTATTGCATTACGCTATGGACGAATCTAGGTTAAAACTGACGAAAACCAACGTGGATTCGTATACAACGTACCGTACTACGGTACGTCATTCTAGGAGGATGATGGTGTGACCATGACACGAGATTCCATATGACTGTAGGGTTAATTACGTAACTAAAAAATGGTAGTTACATCGGGAGGGAACGAAATTCTGAGATCGTGCATGCCAGTCACATCAAACATTAGTCATGGGGTACGAGGCTGGTCCCTACAGATACGATATATCATCCGCACTAGTGGAGTACATTATCTGACTATTATTTTATGTCGATCTAGCATCTTCCTATAGAAGAGCTGGAACCGCTACTGACATGCTTGGCACGGTGGCCTTACGAAGCCCTGCTCGAATATAGCACGATCTGAGAATTCCTATATATTGCATTACTTGGGTAACCCAGACTTCATCTAGCAAGCCGTAGGCATTTGAGTGACCGATTATTAATATAATTGTGTGAGTGATGCTTGCTAGTCGACTGGTACGTATCGTTGTCCCAGTACAGTAATTCATTTCTTGTCCTTGATTGACGTAGGGGTGGATTACTGTTCCGATGAGAGATCACGGATTTCAGTTGTCAACGTAGGTATTAGAGGATGTTAGGATGTTTGCGATTGATTGTTGATTCCTTAACTGTATTAGTTGTTGATTGATGCTTTATATTCTGTGATCGTGCATTGGTACCGCACGATCATCTACCCTGATTATTGCTATCTACATGTTATTTACATGTTATGCTTCTTCTTGGTTTTCTTCACCCGTCCTTGAGCCTTTCTTTCTGGTACTTACTGCGGTTGGCCTGACCAACCCTGGATTGTTCCTAGATTGCTTGTGACCGACCCTATGGATCTTTCACGCTTCAATTCCAGACCATATTAGGAACTGTGTGGGAAGGTATTCTCGCCTATATCATTTCTTACTGCAGACTTCTTGATTATCTTGTGAGCACTTTTAGCCATTTGACTCTACTTGCTTTTGATATGTTATCATCCTTACTATTGTTTCATTGTGTTTATCTGTGGATATGAGATCAGATTTAGGTCATAGATTATATTGCATGCTAAGATACCCAACTTGACTGACAGCCGTGATCGTCATATGATATATTATACCTTGTACGGTGTAGCTGGCCATGTCTATCCTCACATTTACTCGGTATTCCGGGAGTGTGACATGACATTGACAGCGAGGTTTAGAAACTGGAGATCCAGCAGATTCCCCATCTCCTCGGGGATTGCTCCTTCCAAATTGATATTAAAGCTCATGCTGACATTTAAAAAAATTGGGTAATTAATTTTTTGGATTAAAATTTGTTATGTCAGCTGGCATATTAGATGTCATATAATACTATTTAACATGTCACGTCAAGTGTCACGTACCGAAGGATAGATTGGAAGAATAATTTGGAGATACAAATAGCATCAATATATATATATATATATATATATATATATATATATATATATATATATATATATATATATGCCATCTAGAGAATAACATGAAAGTGTTGAGTAATTTTTGTATATTTGTTCACTATTGATCTATAGCCGCCACAATGGAATCTGGTTATGGTACCTGTCACTAAATTCCATTTGCTGTCACCAATGTTGCTGGTTGGATCATGAGGAAAGTCTGGTTAACGTACACCCTATTGTGTAACATGGAGCTTAGTTGTAGGCTACGTCTTCAAAATTTTTTTAAAAATTCTTCTTCTTCAGATGCTGGTAGCTAATTCTGTACATGTTTTTGTTTTGAGGTGATTTTGAAGGCAATGCTATATCGTATATACAAGAGACTGAGGGTGAATTGTTTTAGGAGAACCCCCTTTGTTGTCAATTGAAACAAATTAGTAGGAGTAAAAGAAAAAAGTTTAACATGAACCTTGTAGATTTGGAACCACCTTGCCTCAATGATACACTATATAGAACCAAACATGTCTAGAAAGATTTAACAATAAAGAGCAAGACTTGGGAAGCATAAGCAGAGAATGATCTCCAGTAGGTGAAATAGTCACCGGCTACTGCAAATCCTGTCCCTTACAAAAATCTGTGAACTACTGGCAATTATCCTTCCAGTGAAAAAAATACCGGTAGAGAATTATCAAGTTTATCAACACTTTGGCAATGTTTATAAGCTCAGTACTCATCTCCCCTGCTGTTCACATAAGCAAAGTTTCCGCAAGTTCTTGGAGGTTACTAAGTAATGGAAGCATGCCCAATCAAAGTATATATGATACTAACTTGGATGAGTTGTTTACAATTTAGTTGCTTAATATATATATATATATATATATATAACAAGACCATTCACTCAACCACCCACTACGCCTCGCAACTGCCGGAACAAAAGTTTGAACTGCTGCTTCACACTTTTATCCGAGGTTGATAACTTCTGCAGGTCTGTGGCTTCTGGAGATACATGGTCCGTATGAATCCTGATCTTGGGCAGCATATTAAGTCTCCTTCAAACCCACCTTAGCATCCCTTGGTACTCCATGCTAGGATGAATGTTTCCATTGAGAGCAATGATCTGTTTTCTCACAGGGGCCGGCCTGGTGCTATACTTGACCGCAAATCTGTGCTGAGCCCTTTGATCTTGTGCCCCAGAGTTGTCTGGTGGTGAGACCTCATCTAAGAATTCATCTGCCACATCGCCATCCTCGTCGATTCTCAATCGTCTTCCATACCACCTGAAGCCCTGTTCACAAAGAAATCAGAGTACAGTATTAGATTAGCAGGGGACTTAAAATGTCGCCAAACTATAACCTGTGGTCTTCATAGATATCAACTGAAATATATGAAATCTTGCTACTATCTGTAAGAGGGCCATGCCACTGGCAACTGACAGAAATTTCAACTGGTTACAAGTACTAGCAAACTGGGCATAAGTTGGCAAATGGAGGAGATCCAATTGGCAACATAAGATGATTTTGAGAAAAAATTATGGCATAACAAAGATAAAAGTTACTAAGAAAAATGGGCATAAGTTGGTGAATGGAGATCTAGTTGACAACGAAGCATGATTTTAAGAAGAAAAAAAAAGTATGGCATAACAGAGATAAGGTTACTAAGACTACGGCCTCAATATAAAATAGCTGGGGATGATATGCATATGAACAAGGATTAAGGAATAAAAACACGGCATCCAAATGAAAAATCTGTTGAAGTTGAAAAAGACCCAAAAAGGTTTTTTTTTTTTTTTTGGCATCAGAATATTTCACTTGGTAAATGTGAAGAGAATTTGAGATAATATTGTGTCAAGCATCAATTATAAGAATAGAATATAAAAGTTTAGTTTGATATATCTGAAGATGTAACTAAATGAAAATTTTGTAGAGTAAAGCCATATCTCACAGGCTTTCGATAAACTTGTAATCAGGCACAAATCACAGGCTTAACAAGAAACGCAGAACAAATAGATCACTAGCTCGCAACTCTATAGGACTAGTACTACCCAAGTACATGGGAGACGGACGTAAATCAATTAAAGGGCTCAGTAAACAGATAATAAAAGACCTCTCATTATAAAATGGATGCATACAAAGGAGAAAGTTCTATGCTCCAAACAGGAAACAGAGCTACGGTACAAAAAGCGACACCTATCACGCAGTACCAGCTAATGTATTAACTTATTAATGGATTTTGCAGCATATACTTAACGTAGAAATGCAAATCTCGCTTGTTCTTCTAATTACTTCTTTGATATTATCTTAATAACTTGGATAAAATTCGAGAAACTGTACACTCAGTCTCTGTGTTTATATATATATATATATATATATATATATATATATATATATATATATATAGAGAGAGAGAGAGAGAGAGAGAGAGAGAGAGAGTTCTTTGTTCACAATATAATCTAACATCTACAGAAATGACTTACTATCACAATTTTCGTATGGGAGAACAAAGAGGTGTCTATTGTTCAACATGATTCACATACCTACATATTACTCTATATAAAGAGAATATATCATTTGTCGTGACTTAAATATCTCTACTATTATAATGCGGCTTAGAAACGGCTCAAAAATGAGCCGTCTAAGCCGTATGTATATCATCATTTAAATGAATTAAAAAATTTAATAAGATAAACTAAATAGCAACCTAAATATTCCACTAATTATTAAAAAAAAAAAAACTTAACCAAGTATTTAACTACCTAACATACTCAAGTGGTTAAGATGGGAGGCATTTTCCTTGATTGCTAGAGTTCAATTCCTAGGAATACCATTTTTATAATAAATTCATATTAATTTTTTTACAAATTTTTTTTACCCACATGCAATGCACGTGCACATTACTAGTAATAGATAGAATGTGTGCCAAAATTCTTGTCGTCCCCAACAGAATGTGTGAATTAAATATTCAATGTCGTCTAATATTCAGTTCACATATAGAATTATCTTAATTATTTTTAAATTAAATCATCTAATGAGATGTTTAACTTATCCAACTAATCCGATTATTTTTTACAAAGTTATCTCCGTTACATAAATGGAAAATCAGATCCAGTAGCAAAATCTTGATAAAAATGAATCTGATATATAATCATCTCAAATTTGTTTGAATAAATCATCTGACGATACAAGGCTAACTACCAATATGGCAATATCTAATAGGACAAAATTTCCATTTAGGTCCTTGCAGCTATCTGTAAATTGGTCAGGGTTTCTATAACCAGTTAACTCTATTAAATCTCTTTTAAAATTTAATACTTTGATCTTGATCCTTCATCATCAACATCAGCCCAGCATTCTTCCATCAAAATCAAGTCGGCTATGGAGCATAAGAAAGCCCCATACAAAATTTGACAAAGTTCTATAATCGGTTACCTGACATCAAACCTCTAGAAGGAGCCATAAAACCTAGATGGTTAGTTGGCAGACGTACCTTTTGAATTATAGTTTAAACTCATGCAACCAACAAGGACCCTCCAAGTTCCCCTGGGCTATAGAGAGTCTAGTCAAAGAGGTAAGATGATATAATTTGATCTGGATACCTTGACAAATAAAATAGTATGACAGAGTTAAAGACAATACGCATGTAGCAGTTGAGGCATACCCTATATTATTTTTAATTATGGCATATTGTTTTTATATGAGACATTTGTTTTGTGTCTATATTTGCTATATAGAGGACCCACAAGCTAATATATTAGCTTTCTCAAGGGACATGAACAATAGTTGACTAGTCATAGGGACCTTGACCAAATTATGAAAAGTTTTATAAACCTAAACCATTTTTTTCCAATCTAAGAACAATTCTACCATATGAAAGTAAATTGCATATATGCTTGTTATAATTATCTAAAACATCTAATACTCGAATCAAATTCTGTAACCAGCAATCTTTATATTTTGTTATAACTACTACCAGAAAATTTCAAATTACTTCTTATACATAGTAATATTTACTAATACTATATCATACTTCTCTCATAGTCTCATGTGATGCACCTATACCAACCTAGTAATTGTAACACATAAATCTTAACTCCCTGTAAGGCCAAGCTAGGCGGTCATATTTTCTTTTGACTAATTTAAGCAATGAACACAGAGTTGCAATCAGTTATGATTTTGAAAAGATAACTTCATATTACTCCAACTTTGGTAATAAAAACCTTTCAGATAACAAAATGTATCTAATCACCTTGCTAATAATAGTCATCTTAATAAATAAATAAAACAAAGAAGCAATCCTAAGATAATTGCAAAATGTTAGAATGTCTCCACAAATTGATCATTTCTATACTGTGTTTGGTAAAGCTCATCCTGTCCATACTTCCTCATTCAGGAAATCCAGAGAATCCAAAGCAGATCATTAGTTTGATAAGACGATCCATGGAACCTTAGATGTTCCACATAGTCAAATGACCGAATTAATATAGATCATCTTGTTTTCCATAACTTCAGAAGCAAAATAAATAACCAGCTGGAGTCTAATATTTTAAGACATGTCTGCAGGCATTGAGTATAACCAGAACAAGCTTTGAGAAGATTTTCATAAAGTACCCAATAATCTTCCCCTCAAAATTTATATGTATTTCATGTATGTATCTCAATGGTGAGACATTGAATTAGATATGTTTCCCAAAGATGACATTGAAATTGTAGTATAATTGGTGTAATGTAAATTGTGTTATTTTCTATAAAATTATAGTCAACATAATTGAATATAACTATAAACATAGCAGAAATACAATAGTTGAGATAATAGGTGGTTGAGGGGTCATAATGTGAATAATAAAGTGGACACTAAGAATAATAAATGTTTAATAGATTAACAACATTAGTATTTTGGAACCTCTGTTTTATCTCAGATTAGCATTAAGTAGACTTCATCATGTTTGATGTTAAATTCTCCATGATCTTTTTCTTTTCCCTAAAGCATCACAAATAATCATTATTTTATTAATAAGCATAAGTAATATATATCCGTACGTGCTACCAATTTGATCTCTTCGGCAGCCAGGTTATTCCCTTAAGCACCACCAAATGCTGATCAAGGATCATCATCATCAACATCATCATCATCATCATCCAAGCCTTCTCCCATCAAATACTGATCAAGGAAAATCATCATCCAAGCCTTCTCCTATCAGAATAGGGTGGGCTATGAAGTATAAGAAAGCTCCATAGAGGATTTGACAAAGTTTATATGACCAATTGTCTATATGATGTCAACCTTCTATTATATGTTGGTGACAAATTCATAACCAAGATACCTATGAGAATGAGACGGTCATGCCAAAACTCTGTTCTGAAAGGCGGCCTAGGAGGCACCTGGTGCCCTCCCGATGCCAGTCTAGGCGCTTGCCTAATCCCAACCCCCCCCCCCCCCCCACATCCACCTATGCCCGACTATGCATATTTTGGGGGTTTTATTCAACTTCTTCTGCAAATTTCAGTAGATTTTTTGAATTTTTTTTTATTTTCTTGAACCGTCTAGATCTATGCGGCCGCTTAGACGGGCTAGGCGCTAGACGGCAGGTCCCCGTCCGACTAGTGTCTAGTGCTTTTCACAACCTTGTGCCATAAAACACAAAATAACCTTATTTTCTCATATACTCTAGAATTCTAAACATGACCATGTCATGGCCTTAGAAGGAACTTAGCTCCCACTCAAACTACAAATTCAATTATATAAGAACATACTATAGTTCCTGCAACAAAAAACAACACTAGTAGACTTCATTTCTCAACCATTTTGCAGCATTTAGATAAGTGCTAAGTAGGAAAGCAAACACAAAAAAAGGAATTTTAAAAATACATCAAAAAATATGATTGGAAGAAAGGAACATTAGATTCATGTTTGGACTTCAACAAAATGAAATTCCAGAATATAATATTAAATTGTTGTTCTAATCCTTAAAAGCGACAATTTAAGATCTTCAAGGAAGAAGACAAGAGCAACTTAAAATCTTCAAGGAAAGAACCTCAAAAGGGAATAGAAAGAGGGAGATCTCACAGGCAAGTCTCCATCTGAAGCAGTGTACATTAAAAGAACAGCTATTGGCCAAATGCAGAAAGAGGTGCAAGAATTAGAAGGCACTGACAGCAATCAAGGCAGGAGGATATTCACTTTGCTCTCAGAAGAGGACTGTAGTCATCTCAACACAGTACAACCCTGAAACTCATTACAATACTTTCTTATTAGCTCACAGCTTTGGAATATGATCTCGATTGAAAATGAGGTTGATGGTGTATTGCTTGACATCAAGTCACCTCTCAATAGTCTATGTTAAAGGTACAGGATACAAACATTTTCAGTTATGTACAATATGTAGTCACCTACAATGCACAAATACAGACACAGTCATGAAAACCATCTTCTTGTGTCCGTGCAACATAATCTCGAGTTAACAAATGAGGCAGTAAAGGTGTGGTGACTTTTTAACTTCTCGACAAACCTACAGGCAATCCCCTCCCCCCCCCCCCCCCCCCCCCCACACCACACACACACACACACAACAAACTCACCCCCACACATACAAATGGAAAATAAAATAAAATCATTAGACTCGTCATTCCCGAGCAAAATAACCTCTCTTTCTATTTTTGATGCTCATCACCTGTCTCTTACCAAGATTTCGTCAATGGCAAGTTTACTCCCTCTGGCCACTTGTGGTGAAGAGTTCCATTCCATATCTCCAAAATACCTTCCATGTTATTATCAAATAGTAGTAAGATTTTGTGTCTGGAATTTATTAATATTCTTTTCTTGATTCAATGAAATTCCAAGACCATTTGCGACAAAGTCCTGATTGCCCTATGTTTATGTGATATTGATACATGTCGACTTGTCATTTCTTTTAAATCTACATTTTGATATTCTTGCTCTATTCTGCTTATTTTATTTTATTTTTTTGGGTTCTCAACTCAAAACTGTAAAGGCTTAAGATATATTTATGTTTTCTAACAGAAAATAGAATAACTTTGCAATCTAAACTTCTATCTCCGAATCATCGATTTTATATGGTTTCTTTATCTGTATTTGGGAAGGGGAAGATAGGGATCATGTTAGAAATCTTAGGATACATGGTAAAACTAATTGGACATCTGAGACCAGTAATTATTGCAAAAGTGCCTATAAGCATCAGATGTGGCACTGACCGGAAACACAGTCAAAGATTTTTTTTTTATGTGAAAAATGTGCACGCATATGAATTAAGAAAAAAAAAAGCCACGTCTATAGAAGGGGCAATATTGACTCAGATCCTTGATGTAATCTAGACTTGTATCTTTCGATCAAACGGCCAACATACATATAGTAAGGCAACCCCAATATGATCATTTGATGCATCTTTGGACTATCGTAAATGTAATGTCCAAGTGTGACGCATTGCACATAAAAAAAATGCAACTTTAAGTATTAAAAAATGTAATGTGAAGCCTCCGTACGACGACGCTAAGCAGTCAAAAACGGTTATATATCGGTTATATAACCGATATATAATGGTATCGGTCTTGGACCGATATTTTTTTGCAGAAATATCGGTAAAATATCGGAACCGATATTATCGGCCGATATGGCCGATATTGTTCGAAATATCGGTTTACAAAAAAATCGATTTCTCACGGTTTTGATTTTGCTACAGAAAAACCGATATTGAATGATATGACATTCACATCAATGGAGAATGGAGATTACATCTTCTGCCATCAAAATCTTCATGCATCAAACTTATTCAGAGATAGTTCCTCAAGTGATCTCCTTTATCTTGGATCTCTTGGATTTCTCGACGATATGTATACTTTCTGTATATTTTATAATAGAAAACTATTAAGCGTATTGTTCATATATAAAAATTGTGTTAAAAATGTAAACCGATATTTACCGTTATAAAACCGATATATCGGTGATATATCTATAACTCTACTGGACCGTTATCATAAAAAAACCGTTATTAACTGCATAGCGACGACGTGATGAAGTAAGATCACTTTTATTGTTGTCTTTATGGGTAATCATTCATTTTCACTCTTTGGCTCAATGTGTCATACTGATGTAATTCCCAATAGCAAATTGTACTATTTTACCTCTTCGTCTAGACCATAGAATCTTTATAGTCTAGGAGAACCTGAAGGTGCTTCTTGGTTGCATGAGCTTAAATTGCACATCCAAAATGTAGGTGCACCTACATACCAACATGTTGACTAGGTTTTATGCATGACCATCTAATGCTCATAGCTACCTTGGCAAGAAATTTGGTACCAACATAGATGGTTGACATAAGGTCGATATCCAATCACAAAAACTTTGTCCAACCTTTTATGGAGCTTTCTTATGCCCGTAACCGACTCTTTCCGATGGTTGGACGCTTGAATGATGATAATGACTTACCCTTTAATCACTCCTTTTTGTTGTTGTTGAGATAATCAAGTAAATACTTAACCTAGAGTACTATGCTAAATTCAGTGATTTTATAATTATGCCTTCCAGTCATTACACCACATACTAAACAGACTACAAAATGTTTTCTGTTCCGTTTCAAATATTACAACACCGGAATATTTTAAACCAGCATACTAACATACTAATATTTAACCCTGAATTGAAACCAAAATAACCCTGCATATTTTTAAACCAGCTTACTAACAAACAGCTATTTAATCCTGAACCAAAGCCACAAAAATCCTTTAATCAATCATTGGCAGTTTGCGTAGAATCAAGTTTTGAGAGTTTAAACTCAAAAGTAGTTATAGAAAAAATGAAATCTATCAAGCATGGTATGTTTCATTAAGATGGTGGTTCTCTGAATGCTTTGTTGAAAAGGAGTGTTATTTGGATGATACAATAGAGACCTAGGAAGCATGGGCACTCCGAAACTTGATGTCATGTTTGTGTTGCGTTGTGTCAAACAAGTATTGCACACAACACCATCACTCCAAAATAGATTAGGACACCAAAATCAATTGTGTCCATGTTGCAAAGTTTGTATCGTGTCATATTGGTGTCCGAGCAACATAGGTAGAGGCTACATTCTAGTTTGATCAAAGCTTTCAAAATACCACCCAATGGAAAATGTTTTAATCAAAATACTTATTGAATGATCTCCAATATCAAATCCATGTGTTCAGGGAATAGATTTATATATCAAAACTGATGTTAGTTACCTATATCACCTTATAAAATGAACGCAATGTCAATATATACATTGTTAGGTGGTTATAGTAGGCCAATATTGCTTGGACACTTAACATGGGTGTGCAGCACGGGAACCTTGCAAAAGCAATACTTTATATATGTATATGTGGTGGCTTTATATGTAAAATAGTAAAATAATGATCTTGTAAAGCCATTGCATGAAAGTGTGGTTGGAATAAGATATTTCTAAAACACAAAATAGACAAGACTTCTTTATTTTAGTGCCATTTGAGTACTTTGAGTGTCGTGAAGTGTCAGAGTAGCATTGTAGCTTGGATTTGATATTGGATGCCATGTTAGGCAATTGCATACAGGAATATTAACTATTTTCAAATGAACTTAGCATTGTTGAATTTCTAATAGCCTTATCGTTTCTAGTTAAACATACATTTAGAGATTTCACCAAGCTCAATTATCATTATTTTGTGTTCATTATGTCAATATACTTGACCATGGCAACCATTCTCTCCTGAAGTTCTAATATCGCAGGTGACTTTAACCATACTTGACCATGGCAACCATTCTATCAACTATCAGCAGCACTCTCACCACGCATAAAGAATCAGAATAACTCAGATTCAAAACCAAGCAATGCATTAAAACTTTTTTTTAAACAAAAAATACACTTTATATCTATGGAACTCACTTTTTAATATATGGAGAGAAACAAGAGACTTTGTAAGATGTAATCATATTGGTAACAAGCATCCTGATGCAAATGTTTTGAAAAGATGCAAATGCCATTGCTTTCTATCAAGTCACTATCTGTGCAATCAAAGTAACAAACAACTAGTAAATGATGCCACTTTCCAACTTTCTTCTTCTGCCAAACTAATAGGTCTCAACTTTATCTTGGAGCCCCCCCTATACCTCAGCCTTTTTTTGCAATTAGTTCAAAGGTTAAAGAAAATAGGTTTATTTTGTTTCTTTAGGACCAAGTTTTGGCTTAATAGCTAGCCACTTTTGTCTATAACATTTTTGAATTCTTTACATATGGTAAGGCCTACAACCTTAATATAAAAAAAGAATTCAAATTAGTTTCAATGTAGTCTCTATTTCTACATTATTAAAGCAAGGGTAACTGGTAAGCTTCAGTCATGATCTCAGTGAAGTTTGGAGATGGAGAGGAGAGAAGGAGAAAAGTAGGAGAAAAGAATATGAGATTGCAAGGACATAAAATCCTAGGTGGCATCTCATGTCTATTTATATTGATATGCAATACACCCACAATTACTATTATATCCTTATAAGATAAATAACAAAATAAAATAACTCTAACACCCTCCCTCAAGCTGGAGCATATAGATCAGATATGCCTAGCTTGCTACATAAATCAGAAAATGGACCACGAAGAAATTGTTTGGTAAGAATATCACCTAATTGATCCTCCGACCGAACATAAGGAGTGACAATCTGTTTCTTCACCAACAAATCACGAACAAAATGACAATCCACCTCGATATGCTTCGTGCGCTTATGAAACACTGGATTACTTGCAATAAACATTGTCGATTGATTATCACAATACATCTCCATCGGAATAGGAATCATAATCCTCATTTCATGAAGAAGAGTGCACCCACATCATCTCAGAAGCAGTATGAGCCATCGCACGGTACTCGGCCTCTGCAATAGAACGAGCCACAACATTCTGCTTCTAACTACGCCACGTAACAAGATTGCCACCCACAAACGTACGATAGCCAGAAGTAGACCTCCTATCAATGCGACTGTCTGCCCAATCAGCATCACTGAACCCCGTCACCGTAAGCAACTGAAAAAGCTTGTACAACAAACTCTTTCCAGGTGCACCCTTCAAGTATCGAAGAATGCGAGAGAGCCTCCCAATATGGTTGCCGAGAGGCATGCATGAACTGACTAACTACTCCAACTGCATATGTGATGTCTGGTCGAGTAACAGTAAGATATATAAGTTTGCCAACCAAACGTCTATAATATCCAACATCCTCAAATAACTCTTCCCTGTCAGCATCAAACTTATCATAGGAGTCTCAACTGGCTTACACTCTAACATCCAAGTCTCGGATAGCAAGTCTAGAACATACTTGTGTTGTGACAGATACACACTCTTCTTAGATCGAGCAACCTCGATTCCAAGAAAATATTGAAGAAGATCCAAATCCTTAGTATGAAACTGACGACTAAGGTAGGCCTTCAAATCCACAATCCCAGCATGATCACTCCCAGATATAACGATATCATCAACGTAAACAATCAACATGATAATACCTGCTGAGAAAAAATGGCAAAATACTGAATGATCTGATGTGGTGCGCCGAAAGCCATACTGAATGAGAATTGAACTTGTCAAACCAAGCACAAGGTGACTGTTTTAGTCCATATAATGCTTTCTTCAATTGACATACTAGTTTTTCATTTCCTGCTACAACATATCCTGGTGGTTGATTCATATAAACCTCCATGTGTAAGTCGTCATGCAAGAAAGTATTCTTTATATCCAGCTGATATATAGGCCATTGGCGATTAACCGCCTCAGAAATAAAAATTCGAACTGAATTCAGTTGAGCCACTGGAGAGTCTTCTATAATCAACATCATATGTCTGAGTATACCCTTTGGCAACCAACCGTGCCTTGAGGCGCTCAACAGAACCATCGGGATAATACTTAACAGTATACACCCATCTACAACCCACTGTCTACTTTTCAACAAGAAGTGATGTAAGTTCTCAAGTCTGATTTTGATGTAAAAAATCATACATCTCCTCATCCATTACACTTTTTCAACCAGAAGATGACATAGCCTCCTTGTAAGTTTTGGAAATAAAAATAAAAGACAATAAAACAGCAAATGCATGAAATGATGATGAAGCACGGTGTAATAAAACATAGTTAGAAAGGTGATGCTTATTATTTGTGGTACAAAGGCATTTTCTTTTTCTGAGAGCAATGGAAAGATCATCTGGATCTGTGGTGATGGGAGCAGAAACCTCAGACACGGAAGCTGATTGGTTGGGGGCTGAATTTTGCAGAACCACTGGGCTATCCTTGGATCTCTGATAAACCTGTAAAAGGGGGAATAGAGACAGAAACTGATTCAGGAATGACCGGAAGTGGTATGGAAGATATCAAATATGTTGTAAAAGGAATACAATGGTCTCCTGAAGGAGAAAAATTGGTAGACTCAAAGAATGTAACATCCGCGCTGACATAATACTTACGTGACTGTAGATTGTAACAACGATAACCTTTTTGAGTACGAGGATAACCAAGAAAGATACACACTTCAGAGATCTAGGAACCAACTTATCTCGATTAAGTTCCAAGTTATGAACAACAACGACGTACCCAAACAATCGAGGAGGTAAGAAAAAAGGTACGACATCTGTAAGTAACATGAAAAATGAAACTTTGTTATTTAATATAGATGATGGCATGCGATTAATTAGATAACATGCAGTAAGAACGGCATCTGCCCAATATTGTTTAAGGACGTGCATATTGAACATGAGAGTTCGAGCCACATCTAAAATATGTCGATGTTTGCGTTCGGCTATACCATTTTGTTGAGAGGTGTGGACACAACTGGTTTGATGAATCATACCACGATCAACACATAAATTGTTCACAGAAGATTGAGTATACTCCAAAACATTATCAGAACGTAGAATTTTGATAGGTTTATCAAACTGAACATAGACTTCATTATAAAAGGCAGATAACACATTTAAAAACTCGGATCTTTCTTTCATTAAATAACACCAAGTCATTCTGGAATAATCATCAATAAAAATAACAAAATACTGAAATTCTTTCGGACTTTTGACTCTAGACGGACCCCAAATATCAGAATGAACAAGATCAAAAGACTCTAACTAATGACTCTCATTACAACGAGGAAATGATCTACGATGATGCTTGCCTAACTAATAAGCCTCACATTCAACACTAGAAACATGACTCAAACTAGGAACCAAGGTAGTCAAAGGCGCAAGGCTCACTTAAGGCGCGCGCCCGAGCGACACGAGGCACAAAAATTATATATATATATATATATATATATATATATATATATATATATATATTCACATCGGATTTCTACATTGATAAACATGTACTTCAAATTCTCCCATGTCTAGGTTGCAATCACTTTGAATTGAGTGAGTGAGAAAACAATTAAAAGAAAAGTACATCAGTTCAAAAAACAGTACAAGAGTTAAAAAAATAGTCTAAACATGTTATTTTTTCACAAGATTTTCAAGGCGCGCCTTAGCTATTCCAAGGCGCTCGAAAAAGGCGCACCTAGGCGCGCCTTAGGTGAGCCTTAAGAATTGTGCCTCGCCTGGAGTGCCCTGAGGCGCTACCCCTGCGCCTAGGAGCAAGGCGCGCCTGAGGCGCGCCTTTGACTACACTGCTAGGAACAACTTGACACAACTTAGCCAAAGATGGATGTCCCAAACGATAATGCCACTGCAACGGAGTAGAAACAGAAGTGAAAGCCTTTCCAGGTAGATCTAAGTAGTACAATCCATCTTTTTTATTCCCCGAACCAATCATCTTCTTCGTCCTGAGGTCCTGAAAAACACACGAATTGAAAAAAAATATCACAGAACATTAAAGAGATTTGGTTAACTGGCTCATAGATAACAAATTCAATGGAAAATTAGGCACATATAACGAATCAAATAATGATAGTGATTGAGTAGGGTGAATGACACATTTCCTAAGCATAGGACGAGTAGACCCATCAGCCAAGATAATATTATGTTTCATGGGACTACGATTATGAAAGAGAGGTTATACCAGACATGTGAGAACTTGCTCCTGAGTCGATGACAAGAGGTAGACGGTGACTAGATTGCTACAAAAGCAGGATTACCTATATGTGTCATGGTTGCAGTAGGTTGGGAGGTGGTACTAACAAGCGCGTTCAACTTCTGGAGGATCTGTTCATATGGAGATGAGGTATCAGACGTTGAAGTCTGATTGAAACCAGAAGTATCATCTCTGGGAGCAGAAGTCGTGACCTGAGACTACATATTTTTATCATGCAATTAATGTGCATATTCTGGTTTGCCCCACTTGTCCCAACAATAGTCTTCGACATGACCGAGCATTCCATAATAGTTACACTTTCATGGTTGACCACAGATACCACCACCACCGCGGCCACCACCACGACCATTGTCTCTACCACCACGGCCTCCTCCTCGACCAAAACTACGACCACCATCTCTACCGCCACGTCCATTACCACGTTCATCACCACGACCAGCAGTACTAGAAACTAGGACAGAAGAGTCAGTACTCGGCACCACAGAACTCTGTCCTAGAAAGGAACGATTGAGACGGAAGAAAGTATCTGCCACCGTAGGTAACTTCTCTCCAGCAAGAATTTGAGCTTTATAAGGTTCGAGCGCAGGATCCAAGCCGGCTAGGATAAGTGAAACATGAAACTATTCCTTCTGCGTCTGAGCTTCCTTCAAATCAGTAGTAACAGGATGATATTGTAGCAGTTTCTTCCACAAAGCCTTCTTTAAAGCCAGATATTCATTCACAGGCTTCCCATTTTACTTTGTATTAAACAATAACTCGTACAACTCATAGATACGGGCAACGTTCCGTTTCTCCAAATATGATTCTTCCAGAGACCAAATTTGTTTGCTTGATTTATACAACTGAACATTAGCAGCGATGTGTGACTCCATACTATGTCACAACCACGACATAACGTATGTATCTGCACTCATCCAATCTTCATACTCAGCGGACGTTTCAGGCGGGTGTTTTTTTGTCAAAAATTTTAACTTCTTCGCCCTCAATACCACTTTGATAGACTTGGACCAGGCAATGTAGTTCGCACCATTGAATTTCACCGCTGTAATCGACTTTTCCAATTCATAATTATGAATAACAGTAAAAGGAGAACAACCTCCGCTATCGCCACTACTATTAACCTCGTCAGAAGATTTGCTCCCCACCATACTTGCAGATGCAACAGAATGACAAGATATTTGAAATCCTAGATCTCACAACGAACCACAACCGACGATGAACAACCAATGAATATCTGTAGAAACCCTAGATCTCACAACGAACCACAACCAATGAATATCTGTAGAAACCCTAGATCTCATAAACAAACCACAAACGACCATAAACAACGAACGACGAATCATGAAAAGTAGACGAAAAATAACCCTGTCGTGGATGGAATGTACAGTCCTTTCAAAAGATGCTCTCATACCAAGTGAAGTTTGGAGATGGAGAAGAGATAAGGAAAAAGTAGGAGAAGAGAGAATATGAGAAAGGAGATTGCAAGGACATAAAATCCTAGGTTGTGTCTCATGCTTATTTATATTGATATGCAATACACCCATAATTACTATTATACCCTCATAAGATAAATAACAAAATAAAATAACTCTAACAATCTCCATCCTCCATTAATCCTAGACATTCATCTCATTCTAACCTAAAAATTTCTAGCCTCCATCTCTCCCCAAATCCAATTCTTCTTCTTATGGTCTCTCTCACTTCCAACTACAACAAACTATCATTAACTTCTTTTCACCATCTTCCTTTTATAGAGAAAACCTAACTTCTCTTCGCTTATCTCTTTTTCTAGATCTCTCCTAACCCAACAAATAGATCATCTTCCAATTTAACATCTTTTTCTAGGTTTAGTTATTACTTAGTAGTAGATGAGTTAGTTGCTTTTGTTATAGAAAAAAGAGGGTATGGATGCTATGCTTAGGATTAGGGTTTTCTGAAAAGTGGATGACTAAGATTAATAGAGAGTGGAGAGCAATGACCAGGATTACCCCTGCTCTAGTACCATGTACAAATAGAGACTACATGGAACTAATTAGAATGTTTCAAGGCTTTAGGCCTTACAATTTATAGAACATATAAAAGTGATAAAGAACAAAATGTGGCTCGCTAGTAAGCTTGGCCATCGAGAAGAAAAATATACATATTTTTTTCCTACACATATCACTTATCCGTAACTAGCGTATTCTTACTTAACCGGTTAAACTTTGACACATCCAATAGATTGATATTGTTCCAAACAACCACCTTAAATTTTGAAGTGTTAATTTGTGCCACATTCAGCTTTAATGCATTTATCCTTTACTGTGGCATAAAACTTGTGCTTTATCCATAATATTCTTACCATACAACAGAGATTTAATTTGCAAACATATATGCAACATATTACAATAACAAATCCTTTATTCCAGAATGTAAGGCTCGGTTATTTGAATTTTGTTCCATTCGGCTATATTGAGGGTCATCCTCACTGTAACATCAACAAAAACCATATCCGTTTTCACGGCCCCAACCAAAGTTTGTTGAGACCTACCCTAGTTCAAGTAGCTCCTTTGACTACTACATCACCGCTCCTCCTAACTGGTGCATCTATTAGTCTATTGTGAGACAATTTTCTCTCATCTTATCCTCCAATGGGTGCCACCTCCAAACTTCAATTATTTCTTTATCCTATCATTCAATATATTGCTACTCTTTCGTCCTATAATTCTCATACATTAACATATGCAGCATATTCAAACATAAAAGAAGAGAATAGTAGCGTACCATTCATTTCACTTCCAGCAAGTGCTAAAAACAATTGCAAAAACAACAATCAGACACTAGAAGAATGCATCTTAGTGACCATCATCGTGGTCAGGTCAACCCTATGTGCTAACTATGCGCGAGAGAGGACATTGGCATAAAACCTAAAAATGCAGTTTTTTGCCGATGACGTATCAAACCCCTAATCTACAATAACCAAAACCGCGACGAACGACTCCATCCCCACGCCATGACCAAACCCTAATCCCGTTCACACAAAGCTTACAACTTTCAAGCACCGTAACATCACTGGTCCAAAAGTATCAAAAATCCAATCTTTACCACAAAAAAAGGGGCGAAATCGGGGGGGGGGGGGGGGGGGGGGGTGTGGAATTGCATATTGAGCGAGTGACCTGGACTCCGCCCTCGCCGACGCTGCAGGGGACGACGATGGGCCCGGCGTAGGGCTTGTCGCCGCCGCCGGAGGCGGAGGAAACGGCGGCGGCGGCGACCTTGACGCTGAATCCCTTCCTGGGGCGACGCGGCAGGCTGTCGGGCGTCGTCCGGTGGTGGTCGTCGTCGTCCTCCTCGTCTCCGGCGTGGTGGTCGTCCTTGAGGAACCCGAGGATGGTCCCGATCCTCCTCATGAGCCCCATTGGTTGCTCCGGAATGGAATGATTGGGATGGGGGGAGGGGGAGGAGGAGGAGGAGAGGGGTTTGGTGGATTTGTTTTGTTTGCTTGGGGTTTACTACTACTGCTGGGTAGGTTTGTTTAATAAATGGGATTTTACTTTTTTATATTATTTTTTCTTATTATTTTTGTTTGCTGATAGAGTCCATTGATTTCCTATGATGGTCACAATTTTCCTGATTAAATCATCAAATCTTCCGGTTTGACATAATATAATGCACTTATTAAGTCCTCAAAGCTTTCATCTTTCATAATATATTGCGGTTTAGAATCCGTTCAAATTTGAGCCGTCCAAGCCATAAGTAAATATCCAACCAATTTACTATTTTTTTAAATAAATAAAAACTGAAACCAACTTCCCTCTTATCTGTCAAAATACTCAACTAATTTAAATTTTTTAAAGAAACTTACAAAAAATTTAAAAAATCTAAAACCGTAAATAAATACTTAACCAATTTAATTTTTTTTTAAACTTATGGGAGAGACATAATTTTTATAAATAGTAGAGATATATATCCATAACAAATTATAATTAATATATAATAAATCATAATTAAAATGTATATATATATATATATATATATATATATATATATATATATATATAATTAATTTTAATTTAAATATTTTACAATAATAACAGAAAATTTTATTTTATGTGCAACGCACGTGCATTTACTAGTGTGAATAATGTAAATCAAGGATTGTTTGGTTGCACGGAAGTGTAAGAAAGTACGAAAGTGAAAAAAAAAAAGTTTGCGTAGGCATAAATTTTGATTTTTCAAAAGTTGTTTGGTTCGTCGAATTGGAAGATATAAAAGTGGAGAAAAGAAGAATTTTTTTGATTTGGATAATAGTAGTTGAAAGTGGAGAGAGAAAAAAATTTATTATTTGGATGGTTGTTGAAAGTGAATATTGATTTGGGCTATAATAAATCTTGGTATGCTTACCCCCACCCTCAACTTTTGTTTTACACAATTATTTGTTATTTAAGCTCAAATATAATTAGTAAATTACAATTAAATTTTACGAGAAAAAAATCTACTTTCACCCAAGTAGTTGACATGTAATTAGTAAATACAAATTTTCTAAAATGTAAACTAAATTTTCATAAATGCAAATTTCCTAAAATATAAATTATATTTTATTATAAAATAATTATATTACACTAATTTATCACTACAATAAACCGCTTCTTTTTCTCCACTAATTTCTCCCCTAATTAAGTAATTAATATTATAAACAATTAAACATATCCTAATTTAACACTACCAACCATTTACCCATTCACCAAGAAAACTCCCTCTCAATCTCTCTTTATCTCCACTCCTTTATTCTTCTTCTTCTTCTTCTTCTTCTTCTTTCTCTCTTTCTCTCAATTCATCATCATCATCTTTTTCTTTTTTGGCGACGTCGGTAGTGTTTGCCATTTAAATCAAAAACGAGAACTGGAAGAACTAGATTTGATTAACAAACTAAGAGAGTACAAAGAAGAGTCCTAGAAGACAATCTAAGTACAAATTTATTTTCTGGGAGGGTGACAATAGAGGGTTAGGTGTGTAGCAACTCTCTTTACTCTGTGGACGATCCGATGCAGCAGCTCTTCTCTCTCCCTTGAGTGTTGATTCCCAGATAGCCAGCCAGCCAGCCTCATGTCCGGTTCTGGTACCCTACTAGTTATAGTCATATTTGTGGCCGCATGGATTTTGGGCTGCATAGATGGCGGGGTTTGCCACGTGTCTCCTCTCAACGGAAGGGCGCTACAACTATGCACGGGAATACGGGCTCAGCTGCCATGTGGATATTTGTTGGAATTTTGTTGTTCGTTGAGTATCTGGGCGGTTCTCAACTGTGTAGGCACAACTTGGTCAAATGGACACGTGGCCACTATTTGGTTGGAGAGGACCACTCAGTTGTAACAGCAAGACTTGGTCGACATGGAATCTGGGACACATGTGGCCAAAGATGCACGGAACTCACGGAGTCTGGAACGCACGGGGCCAGAGACGCATGGACCGCATGGAGTCTGGAACGCATGGGCCAGAGTCGCTTGGGACGTATGGAGTCTGGGACGCATGGGCCATAGACGCATGGACCGTATGGAGTATAAGACGCATGGGCCAGAGCCGCATAAGATCTTTTTTTCGTGTTGTCCACATGGCCTTGCACCATCCTTGGGACTTCTGTCTCTTAGTGTGTTCTCGTCCTTCGAGGCGATCAAAAAAATCTTTTTTGTCAAGATTCTGTGTCAGGCGCCATCTTTGTTGTCAGGACGTCATGTTAGGTCAACCTGCGGCCAGTTTTCAGGATGTTTGTTTGGACCGCATGGGTGTCCCTTTTCTGGGCTGCATGGTGTCCATGCGGTCCATAATCTGTTGAGTTTTATTTGGGGGCGTATGGACGTCGGTCGCATGGCTGCACATTTTTTATGCTTCTACAAGATCCCCTTCAAAGTTTTCAAACTGATAAATTTGAAATACTTTGAATAAGAAACATGGATGGGGTATGTTCGAGCCACATGGTCATTGATCCGCATGGGCGAACGGTGTCAGGCTGTCAATTATGCATTAACTACCAGATTTGCCTTGACCCTTGAATGAATTTTGTTCGGATTCTGAGCCACCCTTTCACACGGATCCCAATACTGACAGCTTTAGGAGGGAGCCCAACTGAGCGTAGCTGTCAGTGGATGATGGTAGAATTCGAAGGTTATATTTTCATTTTTTTGTGGCCTACAAATAAGGGTTTGAGGGGAAGAGAGAGAACTTCTTGCTTCTACTGAGTTCTGTCTTCCATATCTTCTCCGTCTTTTCTTTCTCCGTGTCTGGTCGTCTTCTCAGAGCGTCTGCCATGGCCCCTAAGGTCTCGTCTTCTTCCAAGAAGGTCGTCGCCAAGGGGAAATGTCCTGCCTCATCATCTAGGGCCGAGGGCGAGGCCCAATCCTTTCACCCTGACGTTCACCCGCCCATCTACGGTAAAGGTCAGAGGAGGAGAACTCTGGACACGCGGGCATTTTACACCCGGTCCATTATGCAGGTCCTCTTATATGACCATGCCGCATGCTTTATGCGCGGGTCTCCCTTTGGCTTCGTGCACAAGTCTTGACTAGGCCGCATGGAAGCCCTGTCATGGTTTGGCCGCATGGAGGTTCTGCCATGAGTTTGCCGCATATCTCCTTTCGTGACTTAGCCGCATGGAAGTCCTGTCATGACTTAGTTGCATACAACTTGCATGACTCGGCCACATGCCATCTTAATATCTCTAATTCTTACTTTTTATTTTGTAGTGACTTTGCCCATGGCTCTATCGGGAGATGTGATGATTGGTCGGGCTCAGGCTGCCTTGGGCGTTAGGCTCGATCATATAGTGGCCGATGTTCAGGCTCAGATCAACAAGGATTAGCCTGAGGCAAGGCTGAAGTTGATAGCTAGCTAGTCTTGGTTCTACTTGCTTAGCCAACTGAACTCCGGGAGGATCGACGACTCTCATTTGAAGCCAATCTTCCTATTTAGGGATGCCCTCACCATCTCGGATCCCAAGGTAGTAAAAATTAAAGAGACCTGGGATTTCTCCTCTAGTGGGACAAATATGCATATTCCTGCGATGGAGTGCCATTAGCCCTTATCAGCTTTCAACGTGGTACCCCTTCGAAGGAAGACGCCGGGCAGCCTAATCCCGAACCAGAACAGAACCCAGGTCGGCCATATCTGTTTTAACTCAGAACTGAAGGGAGCAGCGACGAGCAAGGAATCATTTTCTTACTCCATTCGTGGACTAGCACCTAGCACTTTGTCTAGCGAGATGGGGCCGAATGTCCGATATTATGAAGTACACACCTTTTTGAACCAGCTTGTAACCAAGGGAAGTTATCCCAAGGGAAAAGTGTATTTGCTCAACTGGATGTGTCACTGGCCCTCTTGGGTTGGCTTGACACAGTGGGTATTAGAGAGGTATGAGCAGACCCTGAAGGCGGTTGACCTCTACTACGCCGTATGAGGTTCTTGTTATGGTTTGGATAAGAACCCGTTACTGTTTGTGGCTTTGGCTGAAATGTATAACCGCCCTACCGGGACCTTCTTTGCTCCCGACAGAGAGATGGGGCTCGCTCTCCATGAGATATATGATATCTCGCGATTATCCTAGAGTGATGAACCATATGAGGAGTATACCCCCACTAATGAAGAATTTGAGGAGTTGGAACAGTAACATCCAGGATTTCTTGCTATGTACCGAGAGGTGTTATGTCACCATAGCACTTGCCAACAAGTTTCGAAGAAGAAAGACATGAGCTCGGAGGGGAATTTGTCCCACATTAAAGCCTGGACCAGTCACATCTTCTCCATTGATGCTTCAGGTCATGTCATCATTCGGAGCCCTCACACTCGAAGAAGTGTTGATGACCAAGTACGCAGCACCAAGAGGACTGCCGCCACCGGTGAGGGATTTGGTAGCTCTGGTGACAGTTTCAGTTATTTTTACCATAATACCCAATCATTGTCTGAGAAAGCCACCTTGGTTGGATTCTTGATGATATAGTTGCGGACCTGTGTATTCTCGGGAGGCTCCGGGTCTATTGAGAGGGTTAGCCGCGACCTCATCCTCCCTGCTGTAAAGCTGGTCTTCGGACATAAGCTCGCCTTACTCCCAGCGATGGTCTGCAGCATCCATCTTGGGCTTCGTGCTTTCACAAGCAAGGTGATGGCCCATGACTCCGAATGGAATTTCAAACGGGTCAAGATGCCTTATCACTACCTGATGGGTTGGGTGTTGATGCATTACCCATCTTTGATGTGTCTTGGTGCTGAGGGGACTACGATGGAGGCTGACACATTTATTTACCGATATGGTGGGATACCCTGGGCTCATACTGAGGTTCCAGGTTGTCAGCATGCGCTCGCTCGCATGGCTGACTATTCCTTCTTCGTTTTCGTCCTGAAGTTCACGGACGATGAGGTGAACCGGGTTCGCTGTTATGGTGGTACAAATAACCAGGTTTTATCCCCGAAGCTCTTCCACTGGTTGCTCTCTATCCGGCCTTCCCACTTGGTGTATCGGAACCGGAATCTCATCTTCCTTGGAACCCTACCTACCGAGTTGGTTTGCCCGACAATTTGGATAATGTCAGCTCTTTTTGGGCAACCCAAGCTCATGTCTAAGTTTCGAGGTAGCGTTCTCGATGGAGCCCGAGCCTGGGACTATTTTTTTGCGGCCAACACCCAGGTCCAGTTTACTCTACCGGATAGCAAAAGTTTTGGGTCGTATCACCCATGTAATGGCTATTTTCTATATGGCCATGAATACACCTCCCCCTGGCTTCGATCGGGATACCAACTTCATGTTGGTACTAAGCTAGGTACCCAGAGGAGGGAACCGTGAAAAAGTCGGTGAAAGATAAAGGAAATGCCATTGATACTGACTCTGACTCTGTAGGAAGAGGAAGCTTCTGACAACCCTTCGCCTCCCGCGAACTATCCGACGAAGCGTGGGGCTTCCCCAATATGGAGCCCTCCGCCTAAGAGGAGACGCCAGGGATATAGAAAACATGTTACTAGGTGAAGAACCGTGAGGCAACTCTAGTGGGGGGAGGGTGAATAGAGTACAGCGAAATAATCTACCCAATTTAAGATTATCAGAATGAAAGCAGTTGCTAACTAACAGTGTATATAGAGACAGTAAAGTAAAGCAGTAAAGTAGAGAGAGAAAGCAAACGCAAACACCAAGATGTATACTGATTTTCCTCTGAGAGGACTAGTCCAGTCCCGAGAACTCAAGCTTGAAGTTTTATCCACTACAATCACCAATAGTGAATCACAAGCTTTGATCCGAAGGCTTGCCACTTCTTTACACCACGAGGTTTGATTCAAAGTCTCGCAACTTTAGATCTTAGAGAGAGAGAGAGAGAGAGAGAGAGAGAGAGAGAGAGAGAGAGAGAGAAGTAACTGATAGAACAAAGCTCTTTACAACTTAGAAGACTTCTAGACCGAGATCGCACTTGGCACTAGAAAGTCTAGGGAGTTGCTCTTTGAGATGGGAAAGTTAAGGTTAGGGGTTTGCTCACAATAGGATAGAAGATTAAAGAATGGTTGAGTGAGTAAGAATGTAGAATTTTAATCATATTTATAGTGTGTAGGCAAACAGAATTTGGCCAAAATTCGAATGAGATTTAATTCAAATTTCCAACCATTGAGCCAAGAAATAAGGAGCTATTGAACTGGTTGATTTTATACCAAAAGGTTGACCGAGTTCGGTCCGAGCTCGACACGAGTTTGGTCTCTAAGTATAATAGACTTTGTAAATGAATGTGGCCTGATTTTGTGGATAGGTTCTTTGGTTCATTTGAGTGGACTAGGTATCTGGGCAACTCCTTCTCTCCCACCCCCAACTAATACCGATGGATCCAATCACGACACACTACGAATACGAAATATAACCACTGAACACGAGCAGTGGGTGTACACAAATATTATAACCACCGAACACGAGCGGTGGGTGTACACAAATAAGCACACTGAACACGAGCAGTGTGTGAACACAAAATATAATCAATACCCAATATACACGATGAGATACATGTACACGAGTACCCGCTAAACATGGTAGAGGATAACATCTCTTGCCGGGATCCATATAGTACAAGTCCGTGAAATCGCTGTGTCGGGATCAAGTATACAATTCTAAAATATGAATATATACAATATTATGAATTAAAAACTATCAGAGAAATGTACTCGCCTGATGTCCTGAGCAAGGTGTGTCTCTCGATGCCCAAGCTGGTGTCACACAGACCAATATATAGTATGTTGCATCAATACAAGGTTTAAGAATAAAAATAAGTTAAGATGATACAATTCTAGGTCAATAAGCCATTTTTAAGTCAAACCAATAAAATCTAGGTTGCAAGAGTCTAACACTAAGTCACTAAGTCGATACACTATGAAACTAAGCTATACTAGCTAAGCTATGATACTACAAGATACTCAAAAAGTCGTATCCTAAGATACACAAGTTTAATTATATGAAAATAATATTTTAGATATACATACAAGTCAATAATTATAATACTATAATAAACAAATAGAATATGATACCTTGGTCTTGTACCAATGCGTTTCGCACCTATCTCGATACCCAAACTCAATACCTTGGGTATCGACCCAATACCTTGGTATTCCGAGGTAAACCAAAACACTTAACA
Source organism: Iris macrosiphon (assembly GCA_036927795.1). NCBI lineage: Eukaryota > Viridiplantae > Streptophyta > Magnoliopsida > Asparagales > Iridaceae > Iris > Iris macrosiphon. The sequence continues at coordinate 24,251,771 of JAYESA010000007.1, read as the reverse complement.
TATAACTAATACTAAACATATAACTAATACAAATAGATATATAAAACCCCAAACTAATATACTAACCATAAACTAACAC